>JAOWBL010001663.1:0-14946 GCA_028564865.1 Zenarchopterus dispar
ACTCTAATAAAAACTTGTTTATAACCTTTTCAGCATCATATTAACATGTTTAACTGTGTTTATTTACGTGAAATGAGATGAGTCATACCTTGGAGCTTCTAAGATGACAGGACAGCAGTAGCACAGAGGAATATTTTTTGTTGTCCTTGTCTTTTGTGTCTTTAGGAGAAGGTGTAAGTCTTTGTTGGTTTCTTTCGTAATGGCCGGTACTTGATATCATTTAAGTGTGTGAGTAGCCTTGTTAGTCTTAGCAATTTACTTTTTGAAAATTTTCTTTCATAACATGGGTCTGTTCACAGACATTGTCCACTAGTACACAACCAATCACAGTGGGCTGTAGACGTCTTAATGCAATTTTAGGTCAGGTTGCAATTTTCATTCTGCTGTGAAGCCAAACAATGATGCATGAAACTCAAAATATCTGGCTGAGTATCTCTGGTAGTTTGTCAGAGATACTCATTTGTACCACATACAGTACATAACTTGACCCATGCCAAAGATCTCCATGCACACTGATAGCCCTGCTCTTGATGGAATGCTTTCCAAACCTTTTATTGGCACAGGTGCCAGCAGAACCTACAACGCAGTATCACTCCCAATTTGAACTATAGCAGGAGATATACTATCTGAAATCTCTCAACCAAGTTGTTCCACTACGGAACAAGCACCAACACTTACTAGGTTGATTGAAGATGGAAGCTTCTTGGATTATGGAGCCAGCATGCTGGAGAGCAGATTATCTGACAGAATAGGCTGAGGCAAGACCGTACCCCTTTTAACACAGCAGTTACTTTATATTACCTTAAAAAAAAAGTTGCCCTGTTTAAGCCACCGCTGTTCCCATTTCAAAAGTTCACACAGATGAAATGGAGCAGCTCAGCACCAAGTCAGTAGGTGATTACGTACAGTGTTCTGGTTTTGTAGAATCATCTGGAAAGACGGAAAGTTCCTGGTAATTGGGGCATGTTCCACCTCAGTTCACCTATGGAGCAAAGAGCTTGTCTCCTCTTTGTCATGTCTCAGTTAATACTCCCAGGTGCAGAACAGAGGTGCAGCAAACATGCTGTTTCACCTCAAGATTGATGGCAAAATCATGGTGGAATATTGGTGCAAATGTCCTGCTTTGAAAAATATTGTGTGAAAGGGGTTTAGTAGTCACAGTCAGTCACTTCAGTCCAAAGGTTGGTGTCCCTTTGTGAAATGTTTAGCACAGGAATCCTACCCTATCACCTACTATCTGGTAAGATAAAAGGAACGCAATTCTAAAGGTGAATATTTTTTCTCTTAACTAGCCCAGTGGGGAAACATAAGGGCCAGAGGTGGTTTCTAATGTGTTCAAGGTCAAACCAACCCTATTTACTGTCCAACCACCCATTACCCTGAATAGCACACAACATCAAGAATTCATGGCTATTATATCTTAACTTGAATATCCCTCATCAGTGTTTTGTTTTATTTTTTGTTATGAATACTTATTTAGCAGGAGTTAATGACAACAATAAAATGTTGAGAGCTAAATATAAATATGATAATGATTTTATAACATTTTACTTTTTCTTTAATCGACCCAGTGGTGAATTATAAAGAGCCCAAACGAGGTCGTAATTAATCTGATTGCTGAATTTTTGCTTCCCTCTTAAATGGAACACCAGCTTTGTGTGTGTGTGTGTTTGTGTGCATGCATGCATGTGTGTTGTGCTGTAAACTGCAGTTGGAGCTAATTAGGGGCGAGCAGTGTTTGCAATAAGAGTTCTCTTTGATCATATTAACACCATAATTATCGTGGAAATTATTGTGGTAATGGTTAATTGATGTTAAAACATATTCAGGACCTTTAAAGACCTGCCACCTCACTTTCATCTGCTTCTCCGTTAATGTCCCCAAAGGCTTTAATCAACTGCTAAAATCTCGTAATAGATGTAATCACAATAACCACACACACTGATCACATGCTTGATAGGGACAACATTTGACCTTCACAAAAGTTTTAAAAAAGTACAAAATAGAGTCATGCCTGGCAAAGCAACTGTCACAATATGAGCTCTTTATGAAATGACTGGCACAGACTGATCATACATATAGTATTGTGTATCAAGGTGCAAAAAAAGTATGTGAACTTCTTTGGCATTAACTAGTTTTCTGCATTAATTGACCTTACAATGTGAGTTAATCATCCAAGTCAAATTTGCAGACATAAATAAATATACTTAGGCTAAAAAACACAATCATAAGTTGTTGGGCCTTCAATGAATACACCTCTAACATTCACTGTGCTCCACAGAGTAACGAGGACAACATAAGTGAAGCTGTGGACTAATATGTTCAGTGGAAGCTAATTGAAGTCACTAATATGCGTATTTGGAGTCCAATTAATAAAATACATTTGAGCTACTTACATTGATAAGACATTGATAAAATGTTTGCTCTTTAAAGGAGGCATTTGTAGATGTGAATCATGCATCTTGAAAACAAGATCTCCTAAGATGTATGATGAATAACAGCTAAGCTCCATAAGCTTGGAAAGGGATCCAAAGTAAATCAGACAAAGTGTCTATAAATGGAGATATTTTAGGACTGTGGCTATTTTTCAAGTGTGCACTCAGCTGGCATGACTCCAAAACCACAACAAAGAATCTTCAAAGAGGCAAAGAAGAACTGATGAGTAACACACATCACTGGGACTGGCAAACATCTCTGTTTATCAGTCTACCATACGTAAGTCACTGAAGAAGCAGTCTGGCCATGTCAGTACAGGGAGGAATTTTTAAAAAAAAACAAAAAAAAAACTGTTGCAACTCTTAACCTGGAACATAAGTGAGAAAATGTTTAGTGGAAAGAAAGAAAAGTTGAATGTTCAGAAGCAACACTCGGTGATAAAAGGGTACAGCTTACAAACATCAAAGCATTAACTTGTGTAGTGGAGGGAGCGTCATGATTTAGCTTTAATGTCTCTGAACCTGGATGACTTACCATCCTTAAGAAAGATATCAAGGCGGCTGTCCACCAGGTGAATCTTAGTAGAAGTTTCACCCAGTGGCCAGGTGACGCTTATAGTAAAGCTTGAGCTTAGTAGAAAGATCATTGTTTTATTGACAATGATCGTACGCATGGAAGTAAAGTCACCACAGAATGGCCACAGAAAATAAAGAGCACAGACCTCTACCCCACGGAGATGCTGTACAACTATTACTGAGCTAAAGGTTCTGATTTTGATACTAAAAGTGTTTGAAGGATGTTGCTCCTGCTAGTCAAGTTCAAACAGCTATGATTTCAAAGAATTTACATTCTTTTCCCCACAAGGTTTAATTCACTTTGTACTTCTTTTTGTCAAGTATTGGGAGAAGAAAACTGATGTGTAACCATTTAGAATGTAAATTTTCATCTTAGTCACAATAATAATCACTTTAAGAACAAAAGAGGGTTTCATAGGAACTAAAGAGCTGGATATTCAGCCAGGTTGTAGTGACAAAAAACAGCTAAACAAACAAACAAACAAAATATATATTTGGGCATAAGTTTGGAAAATGGACACAAACCTGAAGTGTATTAGCACAAGTTCACCTTTACTGTGGCATCCTGGACATTTATCATCAGGATGTTTCATAGTAACACATGAAGCCTTTTGCCCAAAGGGATCTGGCAGGAGCTCCAGCAGACCCTGGATAGGAATTGGTGTTCAAAATATAAAAAAATGAAACAAGGATGGTAAAACATAGAAATGGTTGTGTAAAAAGAAAACAATTGTAATTAAGGCAGCTAATTAATGGCAGCTAGCTACCAAATCACACACTTGAGTAAAATAATAAAAAAAAATAAAATCAGATAATTGGTGAATTTATGGAGAACTTTGTTTTGTTGCTTCACTTCATTTTACTTTAGCACTAAACAAAAGTTGGTTGACATTTACATCATGATGGGTGCTATGATCTTGTAGTCAATTTTAATTTTATGCTTATTGTGATGGCACAAAAACTAACAACTCCATCCATTAACGTTGGCTTTTCCAAGTTTGGGTCGGCAGAGACAACAACCTAAAAGCCCCAGACATCTTATATGGACCAAATGTGGCCCAAAAAGCACATTAAGCTGGTTTGGACATTGGTCACAGGAAATGGCATGGGCCATTGGCCAAAGATGATGCAGATTTGGGCCATATTTGGTGGATATTTAACTGAGTCTAGGCAGTCAGCCCGAGCGGATGCTTTGAGTCAAGGCCAAATGTGGGTCATGTTTGAGCATCGCATTTTTTTGGTATCTGGGAAATGCAATATTGCAAGTTCATTGTTGGCATATGTGTGGAAAAAGAAGAAAAATGCTGCAAATAGAAAGGGATTAGGTGTGGGGGGAAAAAGTATGTTTCCTTCAAAGCTCCAGAATGCACACAAGCTGCCCTCATCTGTCAATAACTTCTGTGATTGTCAATTTCAAGAACGGACAAAATTCTGATCCAACAACCTGATGGCTATATGTAATTCTCATGTGATCTTGCATATGCAGCTGATTGTATTGACTTTCCCTGTCTGTATTTGTCCATTTGTCTACATCCATGTAAGCTGTGTCTCTCTTCATACTGTGTGCAAAAGACTCATTTCGTTGTGTTTGTGTATGCACACCTTTGACCACCACACACGCATGCGGGTGCATGCCCAGAATTCAAGGCAGGGCATTATCGCTGAAGAATAAATGAGATAGCTGATGTATCCAGGGGCAACACAGGTAACAGGAGGATAAGCAGCAATAACTGGGAGGATGCCTTTTTTGATGCATTCCATAAGCCTCGAGACATGCTGGAAGATTTTCGCATCCCAAATAGATTTTTCAAAACAGACTCTGTCACTGTCATAATAAAAAGGTTTTTTTGTGTGTGTGTGTGTCAATTTACAGAGGATCATGGGCGACAACAGCTGTAGCGCATTTTTATTCCAGTCACAGTCACAGAAGCAGCTGATTTCACCGGCTAGTTTGTACTGCCTGGTTGGTTGTGCATTATTCATCTGATGTACTTTTGGGTTTTGAGTATTTTTGAGTTTGATTCTACAGATTCTTGGCACATAGTGAAAAGTGATTGCCAACACAAACATGATTAGATGACACTTTGATGAATCTATAAAATGCCTCCAAAATCTAAAATCTTTGCAGCAGTGAAAAATTAAGTGGGAGGGAAAAACATCTCGAGGTGTCAAGATTTTGTAAGAACTGAAAACTGCCTTTTTTTTTTTTTTAAGTAGTACTGCTATGAAATTTATGAGCCTTCTGCAGTTCTTTTAGTGTAAAGAAGGCTACCATTTTTTGGATCAACTTGGGCCACTGGCGAGTAGGTACTTTTTTTTGTTTGTTTGTGTTTATGCTTTTTTTTTTTTTTTTTGGATGTTTGCGTTTCACGTTAAAAAAAAAAAAAGTTTTTAATCGAAAAAAGGAGAGCCATCTGAACATTCTACATTTGATGTGAAAGAAATTGAGATGTTTTGGAAATGACTAGGACTATCCTCACTAAAAACAATTAAAGCAATTTTTAAATTTGGGGGTGACTCACTTGCTGAGGTTCAAATTGAGCATTTAAGCACTTACACTTATCATTTTACATGCATAAATAAGTTCACAGTGATGAGTGTGTTTTCCCAAAGTACTCTGCAAGTACCCACATGGTGCTCTCAAAACTGTCAGAAAATTGAGTTTTGAGTATGGATCGCTCTGCATACCCAATGTTGGCCAAACTCCTGACATATCAGTGGGACATTTGTTTAGATATTTTCATTTAATAAGTCAGTACCACTTCTAAGGTGCCAACAAGCCTGCAACTTCAAACTTTCATAAAGAAGGAGAAGGATTAGGCAAGTAAGGAAAATGTTCTTAACTTTGTCTGGATTACATGATTGAGAAACATCAAATCATGGATAAAGTGGTGGAGAAAGAGAGTTAGCCCTTTTCACACTTCTGGTATGTGTTTTAGTTTACTCATGAAAGTGTGTCATTAGGAATGTAACAATCCTGAAATCTGGTGAGGTCAACGCTCTGTCAGACAGATCATGGAAACTAACAGGCTTCCAAGAAGTCCAGCTACCTTGTTTCAAGCCCTTGAGAACATCCTGAAATGCATGCAAAAGTAAGCAAGCTGTTTTCTCATTTTGAGTTACTGGTATCTTTTTTCTGGACTACAACTGAAAAGTCTTAAAGTCTGAATTATTGACTATTTTATTGACAATCATTATTAACTACTATTGTAAATGAAGCATTAATCTGAATATGAATCAAAGCATTTCCAGACCTGTTTAATGAAAATAAAGCAAGTATTACTAGAAAAATGTTAAATTTTTAGCTAATTTACCGGTAGATTATGTCTAAAGACATTTTTTGACATTCTTAAGAGCCTAAAAAAGACATGAAACTTTATTTTCCACAGACAGATGTGATTGCAATCTAGTTGACTAACAATGCCAATAAGATTGAGATGCATATGGACAAATTCAAATAGCCTTGTGTTTCATTTGCTAAGTGACACATCTGACTATATCTAACAGACTGACAAAAGTGATGGGAGATTTATCTGTTAGCAATCAGTTAACCCACCTGGACCAGGCTCACTGCTGTCCAGGTGGGACAGCTGGCTAAATTTGAAGTAGTACTCAAAAGCATCCATAGTACATAACCATTTGTGACAGTAGCAAAACTAGTTCCCCACCTCCCATTTTTGTTCATTTACATCTATTTTTTGCTGA
This sequence comes from Zenarchopterus dispar, assembly GCA_028564865.1. NCBI lineage: Eukaryota > Metazoa > Chordata > Actinopteri > Beloniformes > Zenarchopteridae > Zenarchopterus > Zenarchopterus dispar. The sequence continues at coordinate 6,717 of JAOWBL010001663.1, forward strand.
TGTCCCCTGATTGTTCATCACTATGGCAACCTACACCCAAAGGCACACAGATCCAACCTGATCACATGGAATATATCATTTAAATGGGCAGTAAAAAAAAAAAAAGATAAGCTGATTAGATAGGCTAAAAATTGGATTTGAACATACCCTTTGAAAATACAGCATAAAGCCTGAAACGAGGATGCCCAAAAGCGGGATGAGGCAGCAGCATAAAGAAGAGCATCATGTCAAATTAAATACGACAGAGAACGCAACTAGTTATAAAAATGCTACACATCATGTTCTGTGAGAACACATCTACTGTTCATCATTATGTATTTAGCTATCATAATCATGATTTGTCTTCTCTTTTATGTAGAATTACGCTGTTTTTACTTAGTACGGTAGAACTTGTCTCCCTTTTCCACAACAGGGAAATTTTTACAGGATTACATGTAAATCGGTGCCATCGGAAGCTGTGGTAACAGAGAGGAAAACATCTGTGTTGTGTGGATGTATTTAACCCCAGCTAGCAGGGAGTACTGATGTATTTGAATTCTTTCCACATTAAGCTTAAAAATCTGTTCTATACCTAAAATCCCTTTAAAAACCTTGTTCCTGATTTACAAACCATATTCTGTGATTCATAATTCATGCGAATTGATGTACATCACCCTCTGTATCGACTGATCTTGTTTAAAACAGAATGGTGGTGATTATCAGTGTTGCCTCGCAGTGAGAGGGCTCTTCATTTAGATCTCGGCTTGGTTCTGTCTACATAGAGTAATGCTTATTGTGCTCTGCATGTGTGTGTTTTCTCTCAGTACTCAGGGATCCTGCCACAGTGCAAATAAAGGATGTTAAGTTTTTTTGTTTTTAAATTAATGTTGGGGTAAGTCTGAGCATGAGTGATCCAAAGCTTGAATGTTCATATGATGGCAGCTGAGATGGACCAACTTCGTGGTGATCCTGGATATGAGGACTCTTGTCATAGATGTTGGGAGTTTTAATGCTTAGAGCAGTGTTCCTCAGTCCAGGTCCTCGAGTGTCACTGTCTCATGCTTTAGAGGGGTTCTGTAGACGTCATACACAACTACAAAACCTTTGAGACAAACAAATGCACTGGAGATTCCCTCTTCATTCTCCCTCCACATTACAACTGCTTTATGTTTGTTTTATGGTGTTGTAACAACGGACCCTCTCCTCAAGTCCACAATGTTTAGTCGCTGTTTTATGACTATGCTGAATAAACATTAACATAAATTTAAGCTTCTACCCAGCAGTGCTGGCCTCAGTTTTGGTGTTGCTGCTTGTGTTTGAAGTGTTAGCACTGCTGAGTTTGCAGTCATTTTCAACCCCCTATTACACATTTCTGGATCACACAGCACCCATTTTGCTTCCCCCAAAACAGACGGCAGGCGTGTTGTGTTATGCCATTTCATCTCTGTGCATTTCCCTCATCATAACAAAAGATGCTACAAAATGTAATAAGCCTCCCTTGTGAATGGGGCTTAAGATCATGAAATTTGGGAATTTAGGATTTGTAGACCCCACAACTACACAAAACTTTGAAACAAGCCAACTGTCAGGATTTCACTGCTAATTACAAACAATGGGAAATCATACTCAAATAATTTTGGAACTTTTTTTCTCCTCTCTTTTTACCCGTCACTATGATTTTTCTTTGAACCAAGGGAAGTGAAAAATTATTTTCAGGGAAAACAATGTTTGAAGATGACACGTAAAGATCCATCATCTTCATCGCCTTCTTGTGGGGGCTCATTAGTTAAATTTTCATTAAGAAAAAAGGGGGAATATTGTACTCAAGTGAAAATGATCACAGTGCTCCTTTTCTTTCTTTCTCCTCTTTCAAAATGTAATAAGAACTTAATGAAGACAGAATCATCATTTGATCATATTACAGCTTACTGCAAGATCTATGAGCTTGACAGTGATGGTTCATGAAATTCTAATTGATGTTTTACTGCGTATCTGTCTTATTAAACCTAAGCAAGTTAGGTAGTACAAAAGCAAAAAAAAAAAAAAAGAAAAGAAAAAAAGTGTAAATCTTGACATTATGATTACTTTCTAGCAAAAATGTTTCATTGAGTATGATTCATTCATTCACTGGAACATCCCATATTCCCCCACTTTCTTGACTTAAATGCCAATAGAGCCTTCTGATTTTTTCCCCCATCACTATAAATGTCCAAAAATATTAAATAATTCATCAAGTAAAATGTATCTGACATTTCTACATTTCATTCTGGTGATCTTAAATATACTTAACAGAACAGAACCTACTAATTCTGCTCAAAGCTTTTATAGACAGAATTTTCAGATGCAAGGAAGGGATGGTGGTGGGGTGTGCATTAGTGTGTGTGTGTTGGGGGTGGGAGTCTACTTTCTGAGCTCCAGGATTTCAGCTTTTCATTTTTTGGACGATGCAGTCCTGTTGGTGTCATTGAGCAGGGAGCTTCAGATGTTACTGAAGTGATTGACAGTTTGAAGCGGAGAGCAGGACAACAAGCAACCATAAAATCTGAGACTGTAGGTTTTCTGGGTCAGTGGTGAGGTGTGAGGACATCGATAGCCAGATGCACCATCTGCAGTGGTGAAGAGACAGTTGAGCCAGAGGGTTTATCGAGGGTTCTGCTCTTACATATGAAGATGTATCATGATGACCAAAACAGTGAGATTGGGAGTACAAGTGGCTGAAATAAGTTTCCTTTCCACAGTTGCTGGTGGGTTACTTTCCATTAGAGAGAGGGTGAGAGGTTCAATAATCCGAGAGGGACAAAGAGTATAGGGACGAAGATGTCGCAATTTCGTGTTCGTTTATCCAGGCGGGATCAACCTCAGTAATAAAACAGCAAAATAATCAATATTAAGCTTAACAGAATTTAATACAACAATCTGATCTAACAAAAGACATTAATACAGAGAATCAGTTTACTGTCAGTACTGGGCCACCGTCCAGTCACCTTTAAGAGTTGACTGACAGTGGCACTGAATCAACAAAGCACTACCCATTTATCCTTCTCTCTCAAAAGGGGCGATTACATTATGGTTTACGATTATTATGTTTAAGTGAACTGCAGGCATGTAAGTGTGGAACTGCCAGGAAACATCTTCCCCTTTCATTACAGGTAATTAATCCATAAAAAGTGTTATCAGTACACAGACAGCAAAAGGGAACACTAATGACCACAGATAAAAGGACAATCTGTATAACTAAAAGTCTCTACCATAAAGTCATTCACCAACAAACAGTAGAGCCACTGTTTGTCTAAATTAAGAGGAGCCAGTTGAGGTGGTTGGGGGATCTGGTTGAGTTGCCTTCTGAACACGTCCCTTGGGAGGCATTTCGACTATCTCAAACTGGAAGGAGACACAGAGGCACACCCAGGACACAGTGGAGAGATTATAGGTGGCTTTCCACTAGCGGGGTTTCCGGGTAGTTTTCCGGGCATGGTTGCAGTGTTTCTCCTTTACCAGGAATGGCCCTGGAAAAATGGCGGTCAAGTGTTCTTGTGTGCAGTCTAATAGAGACACGCCTGCTGACGGGGCTGAGGAGGGGGTCGGCCCTGTTAGAGTTTCTTGTCTGGCGGGTTAACCCTAAATCCTTGTGAAAGGAAACACACCTTTTATTTATGGGCTGACCTGGGAGAGGCCCGAACATTGATGAGGATTTTTTAGGGAGACCAGTGAGAACAGCATTACAGTAGACAAGCCTACTGAATACAAAAGCATGGACAAGTTTCTCTAAGTCCTGCTGAGACATCAGTTCTATAATCCTTGTTATCTTCCTTAGGTGATAATAGGCTGATTTAAATAGTTTATCAAGTGTAAAGGGTAAAACTGATAGTTTTACCCTGGAAGAGGTGGCTGGGGAGGGGTATGGACCTCCCTCTTTTGGTTGCTACCTCCATGATTTAAATTCAGGTAAGCAGAAGTTAATGGGGGGATTAAATATTTTAAACTTTGACAGGTTAATCTTTCCCAGAGGATTTTGTCATAATTTGCATCATTCACATTAATCCCGTAAGCCAAAACTATTTAATAAAACCTTTTGTAAAGTTAAAGATTGCAAATGCTACAAATGATTATCTTCTTAAACAAGTTACCCCCTTAATCAGTCAGGTCTTGGAATAAACACCTCCAATGCTTTTGATAAACACTAATGTATAAAACACTGAAACACTCAAATCTAACCAATCCCCATTTTTTATGCGTACATGGAAATACTGAAAATAACTTAATCCCTTCCACAAAATCAGAATGGAAGATGGGGAGGAAGTGGGATTTTAAGAGCAGCAAGAAGCTTTAGGATAATGGACATCAGAAAATATGTGAAAAATCCGAATGTTAGTCCTTAAAAAACACCTATGAATGAGAAGAACTAATTGGAATAAATCATGCAGAGGATTGAAAGCTGAGCTTAAACATTTCAAGATTGCTGCCTGAACTAGCTCCCATGGGTCCCTTCATTTTATGCTCTTGAAATAAGCGTTCCCCGCTGGGATCAATAATCTTTTTTATTGCATAATGCCATTTGTTTACATTATTTTTCTCCATGTAGTTTGAAATAATTTAAATGTTGTGTTGCTGGCACTAATGGAGAGCAATGCAAAAGGCCTGTAATAAAGCCAATCTCTGAGAAGGGTGTAATATTCTTGTTTTATTGTTGTACTTATTCAAATGGTTGTTTTGCAGGATGTTTTTACAGTGCTGTTCAATCACATTTATGAAGTTATCTCTGTTCGAATGAAAACCTTAAAATTTTACAGCTTCGGTTTCAATCACTGCAAATATTTAGGCACTTTAATGTAGTCCCTAATAGTGTGCTATGAAAGCAGTCATATTCTACACATCTTTTTTTTTTTTTTTTCCTCTACAAGGACGGCACACAGCAAGAGGTGCTCCAACTGCATTTTTAACGTGGGGAACACAAGCTGGATCACATTGAATAACGAGTCCCACTGGGTGTGTCTATAAGCTAAAAAATTTTTTTAAAAAGCTGAACCCTGCTGTGTCCTACATTCTGGGACATTGATGTCTGTACAGATGTGGCTGTTTGCAAGTTGAGGTGGAAAAAAAAAACAAAAAACTCCTAGCCAGTATTTGAAGGGCTTGACCAAACAGTGATCAATCATAAATATTCACAGGATTAAACTTATAATTTTTAAAAATCTGTTTGTTATAACTGAATAGCTTCTCTAGAAGCCTGAAACTTAAGACAAAATTAAAATGTAAATAAATAAGAAAAAAAGACAACAGCATATTTTGATCAGCTGATCAGTTTACATTCAATACCATTCCAGAATTAAATTAAGTTGTTTTTTGTTTTGTTTTTTTTTTAAATCCAAAGATTGCAAAAGTGAAACCATTTTTAGCAGCTCCACATTATGGGACTAATCCATGCCTTTATCACTTTACCTCGGAGTCATCCAATCTTCTCGTCTGAAATGCAGCCGCCCGTCTCCTAGTTGGAGCGCCTAAGAGCTTCCAGCATCACTCCACTGGCTGCCTACACATTTTTGGGGTTCATTTTAAGATTTGTTTGTAAATCCTTAAATGGTCTCGCCCTGCTGTACCTCTCTGAGTTGCTCTCTCCCTTTTGGCTGGCCTACTGAGGTCCAGGTAGAAGCTCAGAGGGCTCAGAGCCTTCCCAGTCGAGGCTCCAAAACGTTGGAACTTGCACATTTGAAAGCCCCATCACTGTCCTTTAAAACCCCTCTCAAACCCATTTTGATACTCTGGCCTTCAAGTCAACATGACCCTCCCGTTTTTACCGCTCTTCTTGTCCTCCATACTGGTTTTATTTCTTGTTTTGTATTTTTATTGTATTTTGTGTTTTAGCGTATTTTTTAGTTTCAGTTGTTTTTTTAAATTGTTTTATGTTTTATGGTCAGAGCTTTGTTTCAGCTCTTGCTGTGTTAAAGTGCTCTACAAATAAAATTGACTTGAGTTGAATTATATCGTAAATAAATAGATGGTAGAACAAATAATGTTCAGAAAGAGCCATTGTCAAAAGGCTGATCAAACTTTTCTGCACCAGACTTGAAGCAGTCGAACTGAACACATTCGGCTGTGTAGAGCCCGTGTAGAGGTCCAGCGATGTTCTCAATCATAATTTTGTGATCAATACATCATTCTTTTGTCCACAGTCAGCTCCCGTGCGCTCCCCTGCATGCAGCCAGCCTTTTGGATCCTTTTGTTCCGTTTTTTTTTTTTTTTTTTTCCATCGTTGGCTCCAATCCTGCTACCTCAGCAGATGGCTGGAGATAAACCTGCATTCAAGCACAGAGGATGTGCACCATTTGGCTGCAAAGACCAAAAGACCTAAATTCCTTGCGAATACAGTCTCCTTTGTCTTTTCTTTTGGAGTGCTGCATCTCCAGTCCAGTCTGTTGTCCAGGTTATCACCCGAGAGTCTGCAGTCCACCACATTCTCCTTTTCGCACAGGACAGAAGAAGTTTTGAGCTTCCAAGTGCTGCTGAAAGCAACAGTCATCTCCTTTTGTCTTTTTCATTTTCAAGTATTGTTTTCATACCATCCTGCAAAACAATCCACCAGTTCTTCATATTCAGCTTCATGACAGTGATGACACCACATCAGCAGAGTCATCCGGATGTTTCTGGAGATGATAGGACAGAGTTGTTCTGCAAGTCTGAGGTGTACAGAGAGACAAGAAATACGGACTTAAAGGTGGGCATTGTTAATCAATTATCAGTAGCTGATTGTCAAAGATTTTATCAACCATGACGAATTTGATCTTAGAACACGGTTATGGCTTGAAATACACTGAATTTTACTGTTCCAAAGGTACCAGCAATTAAACCCATATGCTTATAAACAGGCTAACATAGAAATGGAAAAAAAATGCAAATAGAGTAAAGCAAGGATTGTTGTGGGAACATTTTGAATTTAAAAACATTGCAGCATCATTTACACTTAAAACACAACAACCGTCCAAATGATATACCACTTAAACAACATTTACCTAATGGTGGTTAACAAAACCTTCTTGCTCAACAAAGTCATCCCTGAAAAGTTGGTACCAGACTGACTGACTGTCACCAAGCTGTGTTTGTGTTTCACATCTGGGCATGTTGACATGCTCATGTTTCAGAAGGAAGATCAGGAGGCTCGAGTTACTTTATTTATGGCTTCACTGCCTTAGTTAAACTTTTCTTTACTTTGTTTTAATAAAGTGGGTAATGTCTGGTAAATGTTCATGAGAATAAAGACTAAATAGAAAAACATTATTCTTTAGTATTGTCTATAAGTGTACTGTATTATACTTACCAGAAATATTACATGTAAAATAATAAAGAGTAATCAATAATTAATTTTTCCAAAGACAGAAGATTTCAGTAAATATCCATCCCTAAATACGGTCGCCTGTGGAGCTCGTGCTGCTCACACCCACAATTCTTAAGTCTCATTAATACTCACCTGCAATTAAACTTAGTATTACTTTATATCAAAATAAAGTAATGCTGGCCACCACCATTATCTGCTTCAGGTGCTGTAATTTTGTTTCATTCTGCCTTTAATTTATACATCAAATATTTTAAAAAGGATGAGAAGGAATAAATTAAAATCTAAGGAGTAAGTTCTGGTGATGGACTTCCAACAGCTTTAATGAAAACTATAACTCTTTCAAATTTAATTTCAAACTATTACCAGACTTTGAAGCTGCAGCAACTCTACAGATGGATATTTTTTAATATGTTGAATTCATTTATGAAATATACACTAGTTGAATAATTTATCTGAGAAGTATTCAAACGATTCAGATATTAGAGTTATCAGTCATGAAACAGGTTATAAAAACATCAAACCAAAGAAAATCTTTCCACTGAGGACATTCATCATTATAAGAATAGAAAAAGGAAAATTTTAAATTAATGTCAGCAACATGTTTCCAAAATGTTTTTACAGGTTTATTTACCACTCTGCAGCATCACCTCTTCTTAACAACAAACAATACACTCCAAAAACTAAATTCTAAAAAAGTTAAAAAGCCTGGTTTCAAGAAAATTGGAAGACTATTTTATATTATGTTAGTTTAAAGCATTCTACTCAAAATATCGGGCAGCATGGTGGTTAGCACTGTTGCCTCACAGCAAGAAGGTTCCTGGTTCGATTCCCAGCCAGGAGTCTGTCTGTGTGGAGTTTGCATGTTCTCCCCGTGCTTGCGTGGGTTTTCTCCGGGCACTCCGGTTTCCTCCCACAGTCCAA
>JAOWBL010001664.1:0-11281 GCA_028564865.1 Zenarchopterus dispar
AGATAGATAGATAGATAGATAGATAGATAGATAGATAGATAGATAGATAGATAGATAGATAGATAGATAGAAAGTTGTGGTTTAAATCCCAGGAGGACTATTTGATTTTTTTTGCATTATGTAACTTTTTAAAACGTTTGCAAGACAGTTTAGAGCTGATTTAAAAAGAAAATAAACAAACTTAGCAAAAGCAAAGAGAGGTGAATAAACCCCGGTGACCCACAATAATTGGAGGTGGAGGTGGGGGGGGCAGGCTTGGCAAAAGTGGGAAAACGGGGGGAGGGGTTGATTTATGATTGAAGGCTGGTTTGGGGGAGGGGCTGCGCCGGCTCGGACTTTAAGCCTCTGCTGAATGACGATGCGGCGAGGGAATCTTCTGTCAGCCAATCAGGTGGGTTTCCCCCTGGATGTGCTGGACAGGGATTGTCCTTTGTTGTCCCCCCACCCCCCATCCGTTCCCCTCCTGCCTCCTCGCTGAGGACCAAGTTTCCACGAAGCGAGGGAAGGAACACAAAACGGAGCTGACAAGGGGCATAACTTCATTTCCACGGTGCAGGAACAGCTGTGGGCAGTAATCTGCCGTGGCAGCCCTCTGAAACTTCAATGCCTGCGGTGACCCGAGGAAACGAGTGGAGGGGAGTGGGGTGGGGTGGGGAGGGCAACTCCAACTGTGTCCAGGCACTTAAGTGTGTAAAGGGGTTATACTCTCACCCTCTTCCAGGGGCTTTTGTTGAGAAGAAATGATCCTCTGGTCATTGTTCCCTCAGACAACCAAACGGTTTCGTCTGAACCCAAACTTTAACTTCCCTCTCCTGTTTTAGATTTGCTTTAGATTCTCCTAAATGTGGCTCCGAATCCACAATCATAATGTTTACCCGGCAGGGTTTTACAGTTGGGTTAACCTTTGACACCCACGATCTGTGGACAAACTTCCAAAATAAAAAAAGTTTGGGTTCGATGCTCTCCTCCTGGTTCATTAAATTTACTTTCTATAAAACATTTAAAATAGAACAAATCTGCATGTTGAATATACCTAAAAGACATATCACAGAGACGAAACATGTTAAACATGTTAAGTTTTTGTTTTTTTATTTTATTTTCCCTACACTGAGTGCATAATAAATGTAAATATTAGTTAAAAAGAAAAAAAAAAAGTACAAAACGGGAAGTCTATCATTGGAGAGGGGTTCATTATTTTAGCACAAACTGTTCTGTCAAAGCCCGAAGAATGAACAGAACTTTTGGACTAAGATAATGGCCCGAGGCTGGGATGCTGTCCGGAGTGAATGGGGGTCTCCCTGGAGCTCAATAAGCCCCCAAACTTTTACTTCATTATGCTGACATTTTAAAGGCCAGGGGCCACCAGCCCCCAGCGGTTATTTCTCAAGTATGCATTCAACCCCCCCTCCACCACCACCACCCCCACCCTCCCACCACCTCCCCACCACCCCCACCTCCCAACCCCTCTCAAGGATACACACATATTTTGGGGATTTTTACACTTTTCTTTCTAAGTGAGGACGTAAAGCAGTAAATGATGCATTTATATACTTGTATGTCTTTTCATAAGTACCCTAAAAGGCTTTTTCATATTTTATTTTATTTTTTTATTTTGTTTGTTTGTTTGTTTTAATGGCATGCAGCATTGAGAAGAAGGTTTAGAAAACACTTAACCCTCCTGTTGTGTTTTAAAGTTTAAAGATCTAGGAAAAATAATTTAAATGATTTTTTTTTCAGTATGAAACGTCTTCTGCTAATCAACATATAATTTCAGACATCTTTGGGGTAATTAAATATGCATCACGTTTATTTTATTTCCAGTAAATGACAGAGTTTTAAACAACAGCCAAACATGGAGATCAAAGGTCAAAGGTCGGCAAGTTAAGCAAACTCACCCTTTTGTCCCCATTAAAGGGATAATCCTTCAAAAAAAAGAAAGAAAGAAAAAAATTCCAGCCCCTACAGGTGAGAAAAGGGCTCAAAAACATCAAAAAAAGAAAAGCAAGTTTAACATTTAATCAGGTCAGGTGGTAAAAGAGACTTTTAAGCATCATATTTATTCAAACATCCCACAAAATAACAACATCCTGCTGGATGTGGAGCGTAAAACTAAAGCTAAAATATAGAATTAGTTCTTTTTTTTTTAATGAACTTTTCCTCCTGTGACATTAAAATTTGTTTTGCTTTTTTTTAGCTCATCCCTCTTTAGGTTTATCTAAATACACAACATAAACTCATGCATTCGTGTTTTACTTTACACTTAAGTCAAATCAATAAATAAACATAATTTCATGTTTGTCCTGTATGTCAGGTGTGGAAGAAGGTGTATTTATGTTTTTCACTGCTGAACAGCTGATGATGCAACAAGTTAACTCCTCCCCCAACCCCGTCCTGCCCCGCCCCTCATTTAATGTCTTTTTATTTAAAACCATCATTTAAAGGATCTGAATCTAGTTGGCCTTAGAATTAGGAAAATAGACTGTGACTAGTTTTGCATGCTATTATTTCTTTGATAAAAATTTTAAAAATAAAATAAAAACAGGGTAATACTCAGTATCTCCATGATTCAACAGTTTTTAACCTCTATTTTTAGCAGCGATAGTCTTTATGGAGGAATTTTGGATCAGTCTGTTTTACAGCTTTGCTTCAGTTCTTTTGGGGGTTTTTTGGACATTTTTTTCGGGTTTGTTCTGGTGTAGTTGTCGTGTTATGACTGATTTCACTCAGAGGGCCTCGGGATTATTTGTCTCTGGAATATTCTGAGTTCATGGTCGACCCGAGTCGAGGTTCTGTGGCTGAAAAACGTCCAGAAATCATCACTCCTCCTCCAACCAAACAAACTCGACCTTGGGAGTGAGGTGTTTCTGCTGAAGTCTCGTGGTGCGTTCAGGTCCAGTTCTGGAATCTTCTGTTCTGCTTCCATCTTCTTGACAGACAGAAGATGTAAATCCTGGCAAAACCTCCCAACACACAACTGTTTGAGTGTTTTATAACCCTTTCCAATTTTTATGTGCAGCAGCGATTGCTATTCTTCGATAACTGCTTATGTCTTTCCTTCCCAGCATTGTGTTAACACACCTGAACACTCAAGACCAACAAATGAATGAAGTTTTTTCACAGACAACTAAACACCTGGTGCTCATCTCAAACTTATCTTCTCCTATAGTAGCAGGAACTCTATTTTTGTCAAATAATGATGGTTTTTCTGAAGGAATATTTAAGTAAATACCAAAACTCTTGGATCAGATGAGGTTTTTATGTTTTCACACACACATACACTCAAGACAAACCACAAAAAAAAGATGGAGAACTAACATTTACAAATGACTAGTTTGTTTTCTTTTACACTCGTCCTCCTGAGCTGCAGATTTAGAGGTTCCTACTCCTTCCTGGATTAGGAGACATGTAGGAAAGTGTTTTTAGAAACTGTTAATGACAACTAAAGGAAAGAGAGTGTGCTCGTTCTGCCGTTTTATGTCGTGTTTATGTACGGCATCTAAATCTTTGATCTCCGTCCGCGGCCTGCCTGGAGACGACCTCTGCTCTCCATCCAGGTGGCCTCGCCTCCATCTGGTTCCCATTCCTCCCAGCAACGCCAGCTGGAACCAGTCCGTGCTTTTGAAGATGAGTTATTAGCCCATTAATGAGCGCTCGAGCCTCCGTGATTTGAGGCAGCTAAAATAAAAGACAAACAATGCTGCCCATAGTTGGAAAGTCTGACTTGTTTTGGATCTAGATGGAAGTTTGATTAAACACGGCCGTCGGCGGTAAAAGGCAAGAGCCTTTTGACAAACTGAGAACCAAATGAAAAATAACCCGAGCTGGGCGGTTTATACTGCAGAACTGAATTGGATTGTGATTTATTAAAAAGTTATTTTTATTTCTATTTTATTTTTTTTCTAGACTTTTTAACTCCAGTGTTGTCTCAGTGGGAGCCCTCTGCATTGGAGGTGCTGTTGACTCCGGTTGCCATGGCGATGGCCCACTCATCCCTGGGTTGTGATGGAGTTCATCCATCTCAACAGTGGTGTTTGCTACTCTATCCCACCCGGAGGGTGATTTGATTTTGTTTTTGCTGTTAAAGCACTTTTTTTGCTACATTTTATTGTACGAAAAGTGCTTTATAAATAAAGTTTGATTTGATAAATTTATGTTTAAAGAAGAAGAATGCTGGAAGACTTGTTTACTTTGATAATGTGTATTTCATAATCATAAAACAATTTTTTTTTTTACTAAAGGAATACGTGTACATATTTACAACTGATTCAAAGTGAAAATCTCATTCAGATAATTTTTTTTTTAAATCAACTAAAAATCCATCTAATGATAAACATTTGTTTCTTTTATGAGCCTCTAGTTTATCTGTTGTCCTTAAAAGAAGTCCAGATTTTATTTGTGTAGTGTTTGTGAATCAGAGAGTAAAAGATCCTGGTCATAGATGCCCCAGCAGGGTTCTTCGCTGGTGGTGTCTCCTCTGCAGGACGCACCCTGAAGCCCGTCTCTGTTGCATTCACGGGACCTGGAGCGTTTCCCCCCTGCACAGCTGGACCAGCCCGACCAGCATGACCAGTTCCCCTCTTGCTGCACCTCAGGTCTTTTACCTGTAAAATATTCATCAGGTCAACACACATGATGATTATAATAAAGTGATAAAGTGTCCTGATTTGTTGGGATTACCGTATTTCTCCTAATAAACGCGCCTGGGCGTGTAGCAAATTACCTAATTGTGCAAGTCCTTCAGTGTTAGGCTTTAAAACAATAAGGTGTCACAAAAAATGTCTAACATACACGAATTATTTTAAAAAAAACTACCAAAATTGTTCTCTATTTGGTTGTTAAATATGATAAATGATCGTGCTCATCCATGTAGCATATTGCTAATTTATATGTACATACAACGAAATTTGTTTCAAGAATTAACTTTCTTATCAGCACTTTCTTTAGATATATACATACCAGTAATAAAAAAAAGAGGACTGAAAAAAATCCTGTAGGCCACAGATAGCAAATATCAACAAAACTTCATAAATCCGCTCTTGCCTATTTTACATTATCTCTGAGCATGGTTTTGGCTCTTAAAGTGACAGTCACGCTAAATTTAACTATCCAATCCATGAAATACTGCTTAAGATTAAGAAAATTTTAAGCAAAGTAAGTGTCTGTCTCTGCAAATCATAACTCTTGATCATAACTGCAATCAATTTTTATCGAAACTGCCATAAAAATAATAGCTGCACCCTAGCGTTGTGGGTGGGGGTGTGTCTATTGGAGCGGGAGCATTAAATAGGAGAAATACGGTATGTTGATTTATCTGACCCGGGGTTTCGGCTTTATCCCCCTTGAAGTTCTGGCAGGCGATCCCCTCAAACACAGGAGGACACAAGCACAGACACTTCCCATCCAGGAGCGTAACAGTGGCCCCGTTGTGGCAGGGCTTACACTTGCACACATTGTATTCGGCCACGTAGTCTGTCGTGGCCCGCTTCAGGTTGGATATCCTGGAGTTTGCGTCTGGCATATCCAGAGGAATCAACGTGTAGATGGGCTCTGGCTACCAGGAAAAAAAAGAAGAAGAAGAGAAACTGAGTTCTTTCATGTACCAGAATAGGCCCATCCTGTCAGGGCTTCATGTCCTGTTAAAACATGCAAGAGTGGGTCCAAGGGACCAAAAAAAAAAAAAAAAACATCATGAAAGCTGTACAATTCTGGGGAAAAAAAGGAGAATTGTGATTTCTTTTTTGCTTCAAATTGAGATCACAATTCTCTTTTTCCTTTATCCACCTTTATCTATAAGATATATATATGCATTTTAATCTTGCAGCAGATATTCTTTGTATATGGTGCATTAATGTGGGGGGTGTCCTTCACCAGTCCTCCTTGACAGTCTGATCTCGCATATTTTATTAGTGTCTAACTTCCAAATTCTGCCTAGGAGGACTAAAACCACCAATGTGCAACCCAAAAGTAGAAGACTGACAAAAAGACTAGACAGTGATGGGTGCGGTGTGTGTAGTGTGGTGATGACTGTAGTGTTTGTGTGATGTGTCTTCGTGATGAGATGTATTACAGTAGGATGGATAGACAGACAGTCAGACAGACAGACAGACAGACAGACAGACAGATATCATCAGAGTAAATCCTCTACAGTGACAATGTTTCAGCGTCTCATTCCTACCACACTGTTGAGCAGCGCTGGGGCGCCTGCGATTGTCCGGGCCCAGAACGTGTAGGTTTCTATGTCCATCACGCCTTCCCTTTTCAGCTGGGCCTTCATGCGAACGGCACTTTCTAAAGTTCCTCCCTTCACTGACGTCATCACCTTGTCCACCAAAGCCTTTCCATGAGTATTAACTGTGTAGCAGACAAGGGAGGAGGTTTCAGCAATTTAGCTTCCTTTGTAAGCTAGCACAGTCATTTCTGTGCTCAAGGTCACGGTTAGAAAAGAACGGGTGGTCTCCAAAAGTTTGGACAGGTGCTTTTTCGAGGTTTGGACCTAGTGAGCCATATATAAGATGATCAATATGTGCCACTTTTTTTTCAAAGTTCGGTTATAATTAACTTTATATGAAGTGAAAACTGTCCTTTGGTCAGACAAATCATCTATTCAGGGCCGATCCCAGCTTTTATTGGTGTGACAGGTAGGGATCCACTCTGCATGAGCAACTACAAGCTCACACTCATTCTCAGGGGAAATTTAGGATCACCAATTAACCAAAAATATGCTTTTTTTTGTTTTTGTTTGGTTTTTTTTTTTGACCTGGAGAAAATCTACACAAGCACGGGAAAGGTTCCAGGAACCTTCTCGCTGTAAGGCAGCACCAACCCATCCTTCTGTCCCCTTAAATTTGAGAAATTCTGTTTTTTTTTTGGAAATGACTGAAAATGAAAATGATCTGAGCTTATTTGGGATTTGTGTGTTTAGACAGACGTTAAAAAGAATTTCTCAGGTTATAAAAATTAGTGAAATCATTTTAAAAAAACACAAGGAAAGAGGACCTGTTGTTGATGATGTTGTATTTTGACATATTTCTGGTTTCACGTGTGCTTTTTCGACAATTGCATCTGTGGCGTGGATGTCTGCTGTGATGCCAAGTTTGAGACACAGTTGAACGGTTCTCGCCGTCAGCTCTGCAAAAAAAAAAAAAAAAAAACACGACACGCACGGGACATGAGCTTCTCAACCTGCAGTTTCATCAACAAACAACCCCAAAGAGTAAAAGGAGAGATCAATAAAAACAGTCTGGACCACGCGTCTCGCTGAGGCCCACGTACTTCTCGCTTTGATGGCGTCCTGGTTCAGGACGTAGATCAGCTCATATTCGCCGCCAGACTTCCCGTTCTTCGTGTAGTGGGTTCCGTAGTCTTCCAAGAAGGCGAAATACAGACCCTTCTCATACTGCAGAGGCAAAGATCTAACATGTTGCAGGAACTCATCTGCTACCTGGAGCTCACGGGAGCGCATCCTGTAGGTGCTCAGCTGGACCCGGCCCTTGATCCGGACGAAGCTCTTATTCTGAAGGAGCGTGGGTAAACAGATCCACGGATGTGTGGATGAGTATTTCATGGTTCATCTCCCAGCACTTCTCAGCGATCCCTACCTTGACAGTGGTGTACTCCGACATCTCTCTGAGCATGGTTTTCCATGAGAATCCAGCCCCCGCATCGACTTGCACGGAGGTGTTGGACAGTGACTTTTCACTCGGGCTCAGTTTCAAAGAAAATCCGGCATCGATACCGAAAGTGATGTCATTGAGCATCTCTCTCAGGATGCTGTGCGTGTCCTCGTAGATCTCCCTCGAGACAGTTTCCTCGACCAGAGTCTGGAAAAAAAAAAAAAGGATGCGTGTTAGTTTCCCTGGCAGTTACTGGAATACCTTTGTTTTTGTTTGTTTGTTTGTTTGCTGACCTCGTAGTTGAGCACGCCAACATTCCAGGGAAGCCTGTCGTATCTCCCGTCGTTGGGATTCCTCACCCGGTCGCATCTCCCATTGAAGTAGTCGTTGTTGAAGGGGTTCATACGAGGATCTGCGCCCAAAATGTTGATCCTGAAACATGAAGGAAAAGGTTACTTCAGCGATGTGGCGGCTCACCTGACAAGAGTCTGAAAAAGTCCTTAAATTCATCTTCAAGTTTGATGGTTTGCTTTGATGTTTGTTTCTCCCTGTATCTTAGTTTTGATCTTCCATCTGCTTCTTTGCTTACTTGCCTTAGATCCTGTTGTCTGCTACCCCCACGCCTTATAATCTGAGTCGGTTACCATGGTAACTGACTCTGGGCATAACCTGGTTTCAGAGCAGGTTTTATTCTGCAAAATCCCAGAGTTCTTCTCGGCCTCCTCGCCTTCATGAAGCTTAAATGGGTTTAAATTCACGGAGCAGGCGATCTTAGCTCATCATAATAACATTTTTAATAGCATCCTGGTCCCATCTCTGTGAGTAAAGGAGTTTATCTTTAGTATTTCCCTTTTACAGACTCTTTTTCTGCAGGAAATTGTGCTCAAATTTACTGTATAACTTCAAAAAGAGCTCTAATTATGATGAAGAAAAGTGGGAGGACCTTCCTTCACACTGATGAATTGGCATATGGGAGCTCCACTGATGTGGGTTTTTAAAAGTCTGACTTCAACCTTGAACACAACATCGATAACTCTGAGTTTCACACCTCGGGGTTTGCTGAGTCTGAGTTAGTATTTTAATTCAGACTTTGTTGAACCTCCTGTCTGAGTCAGGCCCCCGGGTCAACTAGTGCCGGCCTGTCATGGAGTCCGTGCTGCTAACGGGGACTTTATTAGCTACAAACAGCAAGTTAAAGCAACACAAATTATTATTTTTTTCTCACTAAAATATCAGTTTCAGTTTGATATGAAGAGATATTTGATTAGTTTTGGACACATCATCCAGCTCACACAGAGTAAATCTTGGTCAGGGGGGTAAAAGTGACTTCACCTCCACACCTGTAGGGGGACCCCGTGAGCTAAACATTAAAAAATAAAACTTTGAACCAGTTGAAATAAAAGCGATTATTTAAGCTTCGTTTTTCAAGAAAGCAGTTTTTAAATACTGGTAGTACAGATTTGACCAAAATGTAGTATCCAGTATGTGAAAAATAACTGATGCTCTGCTGCTAACTCAGTACTTATGTTTCACCATTCCCTTTATCGTGGTATACTAACCACAGTACAAGTATGTATGCACAGTATGTGGTTTTAAAAGTAGCCTAAATCATATTTTTAATTGTGATTTTTGGTGGATTCTGACTCTGATGTTAGCCTTTTATTTTTTTTTTAACTCTTACCCGTATCCTGCCGTCCTGCCTTGCTCATTATTTTCAATCAAGACTGAACCACAGGGTTTCCGCAGGGGGTCGCAGTCCTCATCTGATCCGTCTTCACAGTCGTAGTCTCCGTTGCACGTCAGTCTCTTTTTGATGCACGACCCTGCGCACAGATTTAAGTTTCAGCCAGCAGGTGGGGGAGGGTGGGGGCAAAGTTGAAGTCTGCAGGTGAGTCCAGGTGTACCTGATTCACACTGGAACTCCGAGTCGGAGCAGGGGGTGGCGGTGGGCTGCAAACACATACCAGTCGACACGCAAAACTCCCTGTCCCCCAGTGACCCCTGGCAGGAAGCCCCCCCAAACTGGCCGAAAACCTCGATACCTCGAGAACGCCTCTGAGGAAGGTGGGCGATGCAGCAGCTGGTTAATCACCTGTTTGAATCCCGCTGATACGAGCAGATTCAGCTTGATTTCATCCAGCCTGGCTCTTTATGGCTGGCACAAACCTGGCATGACATCTACACACAAAAGACGTTAACCGACGTACTCTGGTTCTCGTGCAGGGGTCACAGGGACCCCACTCTGACCAGGGGCTCCACACACAGTCCACAGCCGGCGGGTCGGGAAGATCCACTGCCCTGAAATACAAACATGTTACGAGACAAAAAAAAAAAAAAATCCACGGCAAACCCACAAAATCTCACAAATGGCTGCTTAAATGAAAGAGACACACATACATCCCTTCTCCAAGAAATACCAGCGTTAGACAGAGGCCGTAGAGGGCCAGCGGGGGAGCGACCGCAACCCTCATGACGGGTCCGAGAAAAGACAAAGGATGTCGCAAGTCCGACCCCATCCAGGCTTTTAAGCGGGTTTTGGGTTAATGATTATCCAGCCGCCGAGAGACTGGATCAATTCTTTGGATTTCATGTGGGCAGAGTTTGGAAACTTTCACATCAGAAACTGTACTGGGAGTTTGATTAGAAACAAAATGTCAGTAAATCCCCCTTTTTTAAGAAATGTCCTTGATTGTGTCGACTGATGTTTTCATTCACCTCCTTGTGATTCTGCACGTTTCAAAATAAAGTGTGTAAAAATCACCTAAATAGATGCTTAAACATTTAAAAAGAACTTAGAACGTTACTGATATTACCATGATAGCCAATTTACAAAAGGTAATCTATAAAAGTAATCTATACAAGTGTCAGATTTGAAAAAAGTCATCTATAAAAGTAATCCATAAACAGTGATCTATAAAAGTGTCAGATTTGAAAAAAGTCATCTATAAAAGTAATCCATAAACAGTGATCTATAAAAGTGTCAGATTTGAAAAAAGTCATCTATAAAAGTAATCCATAAAAAGTGATCTATAAAAGTAATCTATAAAGGTAATCTATAAAAAGTAATCTATACAAGTGTCAGATTTGAAAAAGTAATCTATAAAAAGTGATCTAAAAAAGTAATCCATAAAAGTAATCTATAAAGAGTAATCTATAAAAAGTAATCTATACCAGTGTCAGATTTGAAAAAGTAATCTATAAAAAAGTGATCCATAAAAAGTAATCTATAAAAGTAATCTACAAAAAAGTAATCTGTAAAAGTGTTGGATTTGGAAAAAGTAATCTATAAAAAAGTGATCTATAAAAGTGTCAGATTTGAAAAAGTAATCTATAAAATCGTGATCTATAAAAGTAATCTATAAAAGTATCTGATTTGAAAACTTGGTGATGTCATGGTTCAACCAAACTTACTGGTAATAAACCAGTAGAAGCAATTTGTGGAAGAGTTTGGAGATGGCTGCAGCAACTGCCTGCTTCACTGATGTAAATGAATTTATAAAAGCGTTTTTAAATATCTTCAGTCAGAGGTTTCTTCAGAGCCTCTGCAACACAGACGCTACAAGATTCCATCAGATCGCTACAGGAGATCCTTCAGATCGCTACAGGAGATCCATCAGATCGCTACAGGAGATCCTTCAGACCATTACAGGAGATCCATCAGATCGCTA
>JAOWBL010001665.1:0-14944 GCA_028564865.1 Zenarchopterus dispar
CATGGTCTCGGATTTAGATTATTTTTATTTTATTTTTTTATTTATTTTTTGCAAGTGAGTTAAAACTCAGGCCAGTATATGTATATGCCAGTATGTTACAAAGATTAAAATGATATTTACAAATTTGTTGACTCTATCCTCTGAGGGCTATTTTTGAGAACCCTGTCTGAAAATGACGTACAACAAATTAAAGAGAATATATCAACGACTACAAAGTAGGCTGCATTTCAATAAAATTGTTTTAAAGAGGAATGTTGCACATTTTGGCATATTTGTGCAGTTTAGGGTCTTTTTAGAAACTGAATGAGGAAACACAGAACATTAAAAGCACCCTTTTTTAAACATGCAGCTTGATTTTAGTTGTTTTTGATAGTAGCTTTTTTTTTTTTTTAAGCTGGTTATTTATTCAATTATTGAGTCTTTTTCACTGCTAAATAAACTTATTTTACTTTGTATACTAATGGACCTTTGAAACAAATTTCATTTCAAGTTTTTGTTTGAATAATGCTAAACTTTTATTGAGACTGAGAAAAACAATCCCTTAAAACTTCTTATCCCTCTCTGGGAGAGAGATAAGTTTTTTTTTTTTCTTTTTGGTCCAGCTACCAGTGATGGAACAATCTGAAACATCTATGTAGATGCAGACTTGGTAGGTTTCGCGCCATAGACATTTGCCAGTCAAGATGTTTTACTAACTTTGAAGCAAAGCACCCTAACCATCCTAAAACAGATATTCCACTTTGCACATAATGTCCCCACCCCACTCCTGTATTCTTCACATTTTCCATGGCATTCATCACTTTGACTTCAGTTCATGCCAGTATGAGAAGCTAACATTTCAAACACCATTTCATATCAAGAGAGTTAAAAAAAAAATACAGAAAGTTTCCACTACAGGGTACATGTACCAGTTCTTACAGTCTAAGACCTGGTACTTGTTCCTCTGATTACCATAATCTAAGGCTATTTTTATCATTACTTCATTCTATGAGTGGTTTCTCGTCTAGGCTGTGGTTAGAATGAATTCTTGTCTAAATCAGGCTTTGTTCATGACATGAAAAAGTCTTCAATCATTCATCCAGTCTGAAGTAAAAAGTGCAGTCCAGCATTTAATTAACCTTCACAGAGGCTCATGTAGTGTCACTGAATGTTAACAGCAGACTCAGGCAAGAACACTTCTTTGTCTTTGTGAGTCTAGTCTAAATGAACAAATCAAGAGTGTGATGACCCACAGTTTCTGGAGGCTTTAATCTCCTTAGCAAAAAAGATTGCAGAGAAATGGAAGGAGGGAACTACTCACCCACACTCACCTAAGCCTGAAGCATTATTGCCACCATTGTGAATTTGTTCTAACACAACTATAACCACCAAAGAAGAGACCATGCAGCTGGACATAGCTCCCATTAGTCCAGAAGAAAACCAAAGAAGGAGTTTGGTTGTTGAGTGCATTCACTCCTTTTTAGTGTTAAGTCACTTTAACACTACATAATGTTATGCTTGCTTTGCCATTTGCCAGGCTCACCAACTGGGCAAATGACAAGTCAGTAAGCAATCAGCACTCAGTCCTTATGTGTAAACAACTCAAAGACACATCAAAGATGTCCATTGTAGAAAGCAGATGGATATCTAGAATACTAAATACCTGGAGTCCTTGGGTGACTCCCCATCTGAGCTACATCCAATGGAAGAACTAGGAAATGAGTAACGTTACTATGGAAATTAAAGTGAAACTTTAGAAACAGCATAGGAGAGATGCAATGAACATCCAACATATCACAAGACATCATATCATAATAGGAACAGGCAGCTACTTCTATTTTTTTCTCACCTCCAACTCTTACTATAACACAGCCAGCTCTGACAATCTATTCCTTTACCTGTTTTCTTTGTCTTGTTCTACATAAACCATTGTGCAAATAGCTTCCACCACATGTTTCTTCCCTCACACTATTTTCAAATGATCTTTTTTTTTTTTCTTTTTTTTTTTTGCACGGCTATTTCCAGCCTGTTTCATTTCTAAAATATGGTTTGGAGAGTTTAATTAGCTCGTCTCTAAATTGGAATGAATTAGATGATGCATGAATTGAAATACGTTGTACTAAACTGGAATATAATTGGATTATATTTAACTCTGTAAACTTTGAGTTCTGTGTACAGTATGTAGAGATGACAAATGTGAACAAGTGTGTGAAACTAAATATTAGATTAGTGAGGGTGTGAGTCCCTGTCACAGATCAGTCATATAGTGTGAACACCACTACGTCAGGACTCCTACTTTATTGCCAATGCTGGTAAAACAGGTTTAAAGACTAGGAAATTGCTCTGATGTAACGGTGCAAATTACATGGAATAATGTAAAATAAAAATAGAATTAAAAAAAAGACATGTGAATAAGCAAAATAAAATACTTGGAATAGGTTTAGGGGAAAAGAAAAAAAAGAATCTACAACATATATATGTGTAAACAATAGCAGGAGCATATTATGACTGTTTTATGAGTCATTTAACTATTGTTCATGAGTCTAATGGCTGAGGGGAGGAAGCTATTCATGTGGTGGGAAGTTCTGGTTCGGATGGACTGTAGTCTCCTGCCTGAGGGGAGGGGGTTAAACAGGGAGTGTCCAGGGTGAGAAGGGTCAGCCACAATCCGACCTGCACGGCTTAAGATCGGGGTGGTGTACAGGTCCTGTAAAGGTCAGAGGTTGCAGCCGATCACCTTCTTGGCAGTGCGCACAATGCACTGCAGTCTGTATCTGTCTCTGGTGGTGGCCCCAGTGTACCATACAGTGATGGAGGAGGTGAGGATGGACCTGATGATGGCTGTGTAGAACT
Source organism: Zenarchopterus dispar (assembly GCA_028564865.1). NCBI lineage: Eukaryota > Metazoa > Chordata > Actinopteri > Beloniformes > Zenarchopteridae > Zenarchopterus > Zenarchopterus dispar. The sequence continues at coordinate 2,833 of JAOWBL010001665.1, forward strand.
GCACCATCATCTCCATGGCAGTTTGAGTGTCCTCATCTGCCGCAGGAAGAACATCCTCTGATGGGCCTTCTTGATGAGGGAGCTGATGGTCTGCTCCCACTTGAGATCCTGGATGATGGTGGTACCCAGGAAGTGGAAGGAGTCCACAATGGAGATGGGGAGATCCATGAGGACAACGGGGGAAGGTGGGGCTGAGACTTTCCCGAAGTCCACAATCATCTCCACTGTCTTCTGGGTGTTGACCTCCAGTTTGTTGCAGCTGCACTAGGATACCAGCGGACCCACCTCCCTCCTGTAGGCAGACTTATCTCCATCTGAGATGAGCCCAAAGAGGGTGGTGTCGTCTGCAAACTTGATCAGTTTCACAGACTGGTGGCTGGAGGTGCAGCAGTTGGTGTACAGGGAGAAGAGCAGAGGTGAAAGTACACAGCCCTGAGGGGAGGCAGTGCTGATGGTCCGAGTCTTTGCGATGTTCTTCCCCAGTCGCACATACTGCCTCTGATCCAGCAGGAAGTTGGTGATCCACCTGCAGATGGAGTCAGGCACGTTGAGCTGAGAGAGCTTGTCTTGGAGCAGAGCTGGAGAATGGTGTTGAATGCAGAACTAAAGTCTACAAACAGGATCCTGGCATAGGTTCCCGGGGAGTCCAGATGCTGCAGGATGGGTTGGAGGGCCAGGTTGACAGCATCATCTACAGACCTGTTGGCTCTGTAGGTGAACTGCAAAAGGTCCAGGAAGGGGGCGGTGATGGACTTGAAATGGGAGAGGACAAGGTGCTCAAATGACTTTATGACTACAGATGTCAGTGCTACAAGCCTGTAGTCATTAAGTCCAGTGACCTGTGGCTTCTTTGGGATGGGGATGACGATAGAGGATTCGAAGCAGGCTGGCACATGACCTGACTTCCGGGAAGTGTTAAAGATGTCTGTGAAAACAGGAGCTAGGTCATCTGTGCAGTGTCTCAGGGTGGAGGGGGAGACACCGTCTGGCCTGGGAGCCTTGTGGAGGTTCAGCTTGCTGAAGAGATTGTGAACATCCTGCTCTTGGATAGAGGTGTCTGGAGAGGTCTCAGGGCTGGCAGATGGTCCATCAAAAGCAACAATAGAAGTTGTTGAGGCAGTTGATCAGTTGCAGGTCATCAGCTGTGTGGGGGGCTGTAGGCTTGTAGTTGGTGAGCTGCCTAAGACCCCTCCACACAGAGGCAGAGTTGTTGGAAGAAAACTGCTGCTCTCAGAATACAATGATTTAGTATTTCTCACCGCCCTGCTAAACCTGTATTTGTCACAGGTGTGATAACGGACCTGAGCAGACAACTGTAGGAATGAGTTTACAGATTTTATTGAATATCCAAGTAAGAATGATTGGTACTCCAGCAGGCAGGTAGAAGAGGAAGGTCCCAGGTTGGTGCTCCAGACGACAGGTGAGCAGACTAACAAGCAAGCAGTATTCCAGATGGCGGGGCAAGCAGGCGGACAAACAGGTAGGCTGATCTCCAGATGGCAGGACAGGAAGGCAGACAGATGAGCAGGCAAACAGGCATGATCTGGACACGACAAGGCAGCAGGTAAGTTACAAGAAAGCCAAGTGCAACACTGACAGGGTATGTAGTTCGACCAACTGGCGAGGAGTTGCAGTGGAGCTGTTCCTCTTATACTGGTGAGATGATTGAAAGCAGGTGTGAGGTTGCAGCAGCCACAGCCAGGTAGGAGGGATTGCCGGAAAACACAGAGGGGGAGAGGAGACAAACAGCAGCAAAAACAGAGCACTTGAGGGATCATGACAGTATTTTGCCTCCTTGTAGCTGTCTCTCCCCCCACTCCTGAATGCTGCTGCTTTCTCCACCCTGAGCTGCCTGAGTTTACCTGTGAACTAGGACTTGTCATTGTTGTAGCTCACCCTGGTGTGTGTTGGCACAATACTGTCCTCACAGAATTGGATGTATGAGGTCACAGCATCATTAAACTGATCCAGATTGTCTGTGGCACCCCTGAACATCTCCCATGTCTGAAGCTTAAACAGAAGTTAAAATTAAAAAAAAAATCCCAATAACAACATGAACTTAAGATAAAGATACGATTAGGATCTGGCTCTGAAGAAAGGAAACTGTCATGTTGATACTGTGAATGGTAATGACTAAAATCAAGTATGTTGCGTGTCAATCAGTAACCAAACTAAGGAGTAAAGAACAGGAAGCAAACTAGGGAGAATCTACAAAGAAAAAGCACTTTTGAAATAAATCAGAAAGTATTGCTAAAGAACCAACCCCAAAAAAATCAAGACCTTTGAAACCTAAAAGTGCCTGAAAGTAAGAAAGAGAGGGAGAAAAAAAGTCAGGGGAATATTTTTCAATGAGGAATTATGAAATGAAAAGCTCAGTCAGTGGGTGAGAGAGAAATACAAAAACCTCTGTATGGATGGTACAATTAAGCTCAAATTTAGACAGATCCCACTGGGTCACATGGAGTTTCTTTGTTCATCAGAAATCATAACCAAGCTGTTTAAGCTGTTTACCGACTTGTCAAAGTTGGTATTCTGGTTTATACTTTTATATATATATATATATATATATATATATATATATATATATATATATATATATATTTTTATATATATATATATATATATATATATATATATATATATATATATATATATATATATGTATTTACATATATAAGTATTTATATGACTAAATCAATAAAAACTCAATAAAAAATATCTTAAGATGAATATTGTCTGAAGTGCCAGTTCATCCATTTAAATCAGTACTTTCCAAAATATTTATAAAGTAGCAGTGCTGTCATACACAAAAATTTTACCCTACATGTTTATGTTGAAAGGATGACTAACGGCTCAATTACATTGCCGATTTTCCCATATGTGTAAGTTTTCATTTAAGAATTTGTACTTTTTCAAATAGCTTTCATAAGGTGCTGGGTTTTTTTCATTACAGGTACTCAAAACTTTAGGTTTGCTCTGAAGGAAGCTTACATGGTTGAAACTTCCATCATCAAACACCATTCATAACATCATACAGTTGACAGTAATTTGACACTAAGAAGTACTGAAATAAATGAGAAGAATCGGGTTGTAGAAAGAAGGGAACTACAAAGTTATAAATTTGTATATGATAATGCAGAAAAAGAAAGGCTTCAAACTTTGTCAGTGTGGCTTATTAAAGCCATACTGTCTTAATATGACAGTATAAGACAGCCATACTGTCTTCTTAAGACAGTATGGCTTTAATGAGGCATACTGCACACAGCTTGTTGAAATCTACTGGAAAATTACAGTGGGAAATTATTTAATCCATCACATTGGGGGCTTTCTGTTTTCAACTCCAAATTCCCAGCATTATCCAATAAGACAAAAAAAAATTGTTTTTGTTTTGTTGTGTTTTCAAGAGACTACAGTGAAAAAGAGACTCATTTTGCTAAGGATTTAAGACAGCATTGTGAGCAGTGCCCTTCTTTAACTTCTCAAATGCATTTACCATGTTTCCGTTTTGTGAGAGAATCCAGAAAACACAGACAGATGCCACCACAACCGCCTGAATTATTAACTGCCTGACAGAGACCACAGTTTATTAGACTGAATGGATGTGAATCTCCATGTCCACTATAGCACAAACTGTTTTAAGTAGATTCACTTCTCTCCCCCTTTTTTGTTATGTTGAGGTGTTGTAAATTTCAGGTTATTATTACATCTGGGGATTACTTCAGCTTTGCTGTTTTGATGTAATGCATAAATATGAAAAATAAATTTGACCATTATAGAAATATTATTAACATTTCATTTCATTGGAATGTGCAACATTTATAAATTGTTTATATGGTTGTGAGAGAAATCAATACAATTAATGACATATAAAATAGTGGAGAATTGATAAGTTACATGTGCTAGCAGTGTAACCAAGCACAAACATTTGCACTTAGATTTTAAGAGTTTTGGAGGAACAACTCAAGTATAAAATGCATCTGCTCTGTTCAGTTTATGAAGATGTTAGAGAAGCAGAAAAGGATTCTCAGTGTTGTCCTGCTGTGCCTGCTGCCGAAGTCCCTGGTGAACTTAATGCTGTGTGTCTGCAGCAGTATGGGGAGTACCACTGACTGGTCCAAGAAAGCTCCATGGATCCCATCAGTATTTCACAATGTCAACACACCAATTTCATGTACTGTTGGCAAGAGTGGGACCGCATATCACTAAGCAGGAGATCACTTTTCATCTGGCTTCATCTGCTGCTCAGCGCTTGGCTGTTTATGGCACACACACACACACACACACACACAAATCATTTGGAATATTAAATTGAATATAATCATGCAAAAAAAAAAAAAGTTTGAGCACAATGCCTTGACAGTTAATGCATGCAAAAGATAATGCTTTGTGTTTGTCACGGGCATTTTGAATCAGGGGACTCTTTCAGGACAAACCACTTTAACTACAAGATGGGTCACTGGACTTAATCTTAAGTGATGATAGAGGTGTAAGAAGTCACATTTAATGCCATGTTGCCAGACTTCATGCCTATTTCATCCATCAAGACTGGAAGTATATTGCAGAAAGATTTAACCATTGCTGGAACCTCCTCATCTATACTGATGCTGTCAATGTGAAATGTGTAGTGATTCCCTGATAATTCTGGCTCCCTCTTTTTTAATCACAAATGCACATTTTCTACAGTTGTCATGCTAGTGGTCGGCAGCAGTTACCTTTTCAGAGTTTGATTTGACATTGGAGGCTATGCAAGGTGGGCTGGAGTAAAAAACCGGCCCTGACAGTTCTGACCCAGAGTGCCACCCTCAATAGGTTTTGAATGTCACCTACCACACCTACTTAGCAGTCCCCTCAAATATGCAGTCTGTACTACAACCATGTCATCGACACATGTACCAGTGTGTAGCAATGTACTCGTGGTTGATCAGAAAGTATCAGTGTATTTGCTCGTTGCTGACTCACGACCAGACATGTTGATATAAAGTAAATATACATATTCAGTAGGATGGAGCAGAAACTGGCAATGAGGCTACATCTGTCACCAGATTAACTTTATGCAAGACTATGCATGTTCAAATGATTAGAGCTATGCAAAAAGTGCACATCACAGTAAAGCAACAAGAAAATTGAACACAGAGGAACATACTATCATGCCATAAAACTAACATGATAAAACTTTTTTATCATGACAGTTTCTTTGATAAAGATGCACAAAAGACTGAAAACTAGGTTACATATATGGCTCTGCTGTGCTAAAACATATGCCTTATAATCAGCAGACCAATATACATACATAATTTACAACAAAGTGCTGTTTACTTTCAGGCATAGATTCCTTTCGCACAATTATGACAAATAAGCTTCTTACCTAAATATTTAAACCACAATCAAATAAAAAAGGACTATCAACCAGAGTGGTCATTAAACCATCTCTCACAACTTTTTTTCTGATTGTGTTGCTGGCATGAAATTTGAAATTTCCAAATCTGTTTTATGTTTTTGTTTGCTTGTTTCAGTTAATAAAAGATGAAAAATAAAAATAAATTGTTGATTTATCATATCACTGGCAAAGTCAATTCACTTTATGTTAAGTAAGAGATTACTATAGACTCCATAAAGGACCTCTGTAAACCCACTGATAGTAATTTGTAGTCAGTGATATGTATACAATAATTGTTCCTAGAAGTAAACACGATACTTTGTGCTAGCTCAACTGATTATAAGGCACACATTTTAACTCTGTAATCTAATTTACATCTATGATTCCACTATCTTCTGAGCATCTTTTATTTTAAAAAAAGCCACAGTTTCATTATGATATGGTATGATATGGTATGACATGATATGACGTTATGTGACGTAAAGTGACATGATGTGACGTGATATGATATGATATGTTGATTAGCTTTATGGTTTACAACGACCATTGACTCGGTAGATAACCAGCAGCAGAAACAGCTGCTGGTAGTCTTACTGTACTATAGCTTCAGCCTATCTTGTTATAAATATTAATATATTTTATTTGAATGAATGTTACTTATGATCATCATTAATATCTTAATATGCAGCCAAACATTACTCCTTGTGTGTCTCTTTTTATCTGCATGCTCTTTGCATGCCTCTCTTGGTCTCCTGGGCTGATGGGAAAACATGCAAAATTTTAATAATAGCTTCAGCATTGGGACTTTATTTTCAATTTTTCTTCCTGCTCCTCCTAGATTCATCACTTTGCTTTGTCTTTCTTTTTGAACTCATCCACCAACTTGCTCTGACCGCCGTTTAAAAGGATCACATGGGACCAGGAATAACATATTGTGAATGGTTCTTAGTGCTGATGCCTCCTCCTCCAACTCAGTGTTTGGTGAGGGCTTCGGAGGTAGCTCTTTAGATCTGACAGAAAATTATGCCATCCATGGGTCTGAGCATAAAGGTACCAAAGCTATATGTTTTGTGGAAGTTAAGGCCTTTCCTCTATTCAGGAACCAGATGGAGCCTCTGCCTGGCAGAGGTGTACCAAGACAGCAGAAGGTGTACAACTACACCCTCAGCTGTGTCAAGATAGAGGCTGAATGGGCTGTGTAATTCTGTGCTCTCGCTACTGCACGCACAGGTATGTGGTGGGACTCAGTCCGGTTACTACCCAACTACCTGCGAGTCATGACCCTGAGGAAAGAGTGGAGGTCATCCAGATGTTTTCACAGACCAGAGGATGGTGGTGATGGCCTCCGTGGAGTTGCCAGATTGGCAGGTAACAATGCCACAAGGGAAGCCAGCTGAGTAAGAGAAGGTTTTTTTTTTCCTTTTATTTGAACCAGCTGGGTGCAGTTCCCTGGGAGAATGAGGAGTAACTCGAGCAGCACATGCTTAACCCAACTGCGTTTTTAAGAGCCTCCGAGATCACTCCAAAAGAGCAAGGTTTCAAAGTAGCACAGTGGTTATAATTTAAATAATATATGACATTTTGTCTGATAATGTGGGTTAGGGTTAGTTTGATGGAATGTATGTGTAATCTGATCTCCTTTTTGTCGGTCTATATAGGTTTTCCTAGTTTAGGAGAATGACAAGAATGACACAAATTCAAAGAATGATAACCAGTAAACCTGCATTAAATTATACTCATAGAAACACTGTATAAGTGCAAATATGGAACTATACAAAACAAACTGTAATGTGTAACAGATGTTTCGAACAATCAAAGTTCAAAACCTTACATGTACTCACACACAAGTAAAATTGTAAACCATTTTCCTTGTTTTTGTTGGGTTTATAAAATAACTTATAAATAATACATTTAACCTCTGCTCTTCTTTCTGGAGGAGTACTCTGTAACATAGGTATGAGATTAAAGAAAGAAAGAAAAACAAAAAGACAATTTTGTCCTCTCTAGAGGAGATATTGCTGATGATGGAGGAGGTAGTGATCATGAATGCTCCAGAGGACTGATCAGCTGATGCTCAAATGTGGTCATTGAGCATGTCCTCTTTTTTGACCCCCAAGGGCCTGCCTGATGAAGTGCTGAAGGTTTCAGCACCAGACACTTTCTCCAACTTTCCAGCTGGCTGAGGTTGTGGGGAAGGCAGTCTATTTAGTAGATGCACATGTCAATGGGGCACTGGATGTGGGGACTGGGACACTCTCCTTTGCATAATTCTCATCTATACTGTCTTCTTGAACTATTGGGACAGGGGCTGGCAGGGAGTGGGAAAAGACCAGGGGCACTTTAGGTAGCAACTGGGGCATTCTGGGCAGGAAGTGGGGCACTCTGGGTAGGAACTGGGCCACTCTGGGCAGGAGATGGGGCTGTTTGAGCAGAAACAAGGGTGTGTAGTGAGACACAACCTGATGAACCGACTGGTCATAAGAGGCTGGATTTTGTTGCCTTTCCGCCCTCAAATGGGGAAAGGAATCCTATCATAGCCACAAACTTCCATGGCCTGTGGAAAAACACCCTGTCCCACTTATTTTCTTCTCCTTCTTTATGTCCCTGATTTAGGTGTCCCTGAGGCTCTTGTAGCTAGTCCTGCAAACATCTTCTGGTAAAGATATGTATTTACAACAGATTAATGAAACTGCTATATTTATAGGTCTACCTTTGTTCATTTTTAATTCTTCTTGTGGAGAAAAATATTTCTACCCACATATTATCCTTACAATGAATTTCACTAAACTGCATTTACAACAGATTAATGAAACTACTGATATATTAACTGGTCTATCTCTGTTCATTTCAATTCATCTTGCATGAAAAATATTTCCACAAACTCATATCATCATTTATGATGAATTACAAAAATAAATTTTCATTTTCAGGTTAACAAATATTTGATATTTGTTCATTTAGGTGATAATTCATGTGTACTCAGTTGAAGGTGCTCTAAAATCTGCATGTCCTGTCATTTATTATTCATCAGTACCACCTTAAATGCACACTAAAACATATGATTTATGAGTATTCATAACACTGCAATATTTGTCTTTGATAAAATGTTTGTACCAGCAGCACTGTGCTAGTCTGGTTTATGAAAAGAACAACAGAGGTATATTAATCAAACTATGCTTTATACACACTGTACTAACATACAGAACCCACCAGGGACAACAACAACCTCTACCACCTTCCTCCAAACTTCATTCGCTGTCCCGCTAGGCAGGCAGCAAAGAATCAAGGAGAGAAAAAACCTGCTACAGCCACAAGCAGCTTCTCTTATATGGTTTTAAATGCAAAGCATTGTTTTGGCATCTACTGTCGAGTCGTTCTCATCTTTTTGCTGCCCAGATGCACTGCTTTTCTGAGATGCTTTGCACAGGCGATGACCACCCTTGGTTTCCATAGAAAATGAATAGGATCTATGCAATGCAAATCCATTTGTCGTATATAATGGACACTAGCAGTTGTATGGAGAGGTCATCAACAGAGAAACGCAACAGACAGGACGCTGTACACCTCAGCCTTTTGGTACAATTCAAGACTCCTGTCATGTGCAGATATATTGTGAGGACTCTACCATTGTGAGGTGCATCAGTAGTGACAATGAATACAGAGAAGTGGGATATCGCATCATAGCATGGCGTGGGAACAATCACCTAATTGTAAATGTGAACAAGACCAAGAAGATTATTATAAAATTTAGAAAGACTGTGAATAAGCCAAACACTATTTCAATTGTTGGAGAAGAGATGGAGGAGGACCACAAATACTTGGACAGCAATTTTTTTTCTAGATACACTACACTGAAATGTCTATTATAAGTAACAAAAAAACACTATGTTTTGAGAAAGCTGAGGTTCTTCAGTATTTGCAGTTGTTGAAAATCCAAAATTATTTCGTGGAGAATGCCAATGTATTTGCAGAATTAGTGGCTCTGATGGCAGTACCATCAAAACCACTAATTCAAAGTAAGTGAACAAACTAAAGAAGGCGCCTGGCTTTCCGGTTTTTTTGGACCATATGGAGCTGGCTGTACAATTCTGGATAAGTTGTAAAACATAATGGACAACACTGCACATCTGCTACATAAAACAGGAATTCAATAATGGAGTGTCTTAGGTAACCGACTTTTCCATTTCCACATAAAGAAGGACCGATGCTGAGGACAACTATTCCAACAACCTGCACTTTCACTCTCTACACTGACAATTTTCTTTTTTTTCAGTTTTGTTTTATTATTTCTATTGGTAATTAGCTTGCATTTTTAAAAAAACAATTTTTTGGCACTAATAAAGAATAATTCACTTCAACCATTCAAGTGATAAACTACAAAAGAAAGGAAACATTTTGTCAGCTTTGGAAGAAGACAATGCAACTTCAGTGCAAGATAAACGAAAAGATACATATTCTTACTAATATGGTAATACACAATTTCAATTATAGCTCTTGCTTTTTTTTCTTCTGTAGTAAAAGCATAGGCTAGGGCATACTGTAAAAGCTTTAAAAATGTGTTATCATGTCATTTTTGATACAGGATTCACACAACAACACACTTTATTCATATATCTTTAAAAGTCTTGACATATTGCAGTTTTATATGCTTATCTGTTGGGAACCTTTGAGAGGGCCTCATCTGTACTAACTAGAAGTGCTACAATTTTATCGAGCACATACTTGAGTTTGAGTGTTCGTGTGAGTGAGGGAGAGAGAAAAAGAGAAGCAAAGAGCAAGAGATTAATAATTTAGCCCAATCAATGCTCATTGGAATAAAGGCAGCAGGTTTCAAAGCATCAAGGACAGAGGTTAGAAAACTCAAGTATATCAAAGGCATGGCCGCAAAGTTGATTTTCTCCACACTTATTACCTGTGTTCAGTACTAACTGTGCAAAAACTACAAAATCAGCCTCTTTATTTTACACACACACCTACGCACACACAGAAATTCACACATACAGATGCGGTCAGTTTACACACTTCCACAGATGAATACATTAATTGTTCATCCCTTACTGATGTTACCTCTAAATGCAAAATTTAAAACTTTGTTGAAGAAAAATGTTAAGACTAATTAGTACAAACTGGAATTACATTTTAATGTTAAAGATTTTTATTCCAAAATGTTACCTGCCATCCTACAGATATTTGATGATATCATTAAAAAATCATGAAAAAAGGATAAAGTTAAAAATCTCATTATTTAAACTCTTCCGTTAGCCTATTACAAAATGAATGAACAACGAACACAAATTACAAGAGAATACAAAATGAGGACCACTCGAAATAATGAGACAGTCTCCTGTAAACCCGGACAGGAGTTTCAATATAAATGATATTTAAAAAGGGATCAGCACAAGAACCATTTCTCAGCCCAATAATTGCTCCAAAGAGCATCTGCAGCTTTAAAGAAACCATGAGCCAAACAAGCCAAGAGAGTCAGGGGGCAAGAACTAAGAATATTTTATCTTTTTTTTTTTTCGTAATTTAGTGGAGATCGACTGAAAGGAATTTTGTCCCCAATCAACCTTTTGTGTGCCACAGAGGAGGGTGGGTGCATAGGAAAAGAGTGACAACAAGAAGCAGGGTACACATGTCACCAATGTAGAGTGTACCAGTAAAGGACTATTTTTCCTTTTACTAATTAAATGAAAGCAGAAAGAGAAACAGGATCGACACCCAGTCTGCTATGATGATGAATTTCAGTATCTGCATATGGGCCATGCGCATAACCAAACCATTGCTCTGTTTGCAGACATTAAATTAAATGCTTGAAACTGATGGTTCCACAAACACTGACCTTTCTCTTAAATACATGAATACAGACTAATATTTTCAATGACTCAATCTAGACATCTGTAACAGTTATAAGCTAAGTATAGTAAACTGTGTTTATTATTAATATTCTGTTTGTTATTGTTTGTTTTACTTTAATATTTAGTTAATTGTGCTTGCTGGGATATTACAGATATTATTCTTTTCAAGTAGCAGACTTGAAAAAAAAAGTCTCTGTAATGATCCATCTGATAACCCAGAAAAATAAAATGGTGATTCTCCAAAGCACACTGTATTTGCTAAACTCAAAACTGCTGGATTCATTAAATGCAACTGTTTTGCTCACAATTATTTCAGTGTAGAAACTGTGTATTTACAAAGTACAGCTGTGCTGTTTACTGAAGAAAAAAAACATTGAGGTTAATAAGGGAGCATAAAATTACAATTGTACGTCTGGTGTAAATAATAAATGAAGGTGCTTTCAGCTCATTGTGGAGACATCATGCTGGTGAGTGATGCTACAGCTGTTTCATTAAGGCAAATATGAGTAGACGATTGCAAGAATGCAAGACAAAGTCTGAATCTGCAAATTAGACGGTTATGTTGTGATTATTAAGTGGTGCAATCTTAAGATAAATAAAATAAAGTTATTTGTAGCTCCAATTTGATTAAAATGACTTGTGATTTATCCATAAATAAAGTTTTGCCATTGAATATGTTATTTCTTATGGTTAAAGATCCCCCATCGCCCTTATGGAAAGGGAAGATCTTATCCTTCAAAACAGCCCTGTTTAGAAAGTCATACCAAAGACCTAAATGCTGTAAGGAGGGTTTATTTTATTTTGTGTGTGTGTGTGTGTGCGTGTGTGTGTGCGCGCGTATGTATGTGTGTGTAGGATCATTGTATAGCCACTGGTG
>JAOWBL010001666.1:0-14941 GCA_028564865.1 Zenarchopterus dispar
TGTATACACACACACACATTATATATATATATATATATATATATATATATATATATAAAAACCCACACTGACAAAATACATATATATTCCTACAGCTCAATCTGATAGTTTGCAGGTCCTAAGGAACATTTTAAAAGTTATAGTAAATGACAGCACAGCCAGAAAAAGACTGACCCAGTACAGTTTGTTCAGAAGACTCTCCATGAGAAACGTCTTCTGTCTAAAAAGACCAAAGAAGCACGACTGAAGTTCATAAAACTGCATATGAACAAACCAACAGATTTCTGGAAAAATGTTCTCTGGATAGATGAGACCAAAGTGCAGATGTTTGGTCTCTATTTCCAGAACCATCTTTGGAAAGAATCAGACCCATCGTCAAGCATGGTGGTAAGGGATGATGGTGATTTGTTGATAGATGAAACTGGACAATGTGACAGAAAATTATTCCATGTCAAGTTTTAAGGTAAAAGAATTGGGGTTTTGGAATGACCTGGTCACAGTCCAGACCTCAACCTGATTGAGATGCTGTGGTTGGACCTTCAGAGAGCTGTGTATAAGTGAACATCCAAAAACCTCAATGAACTAAAGAAACATTGGAAAAAGAATGAGTCAGAATTCCTCCACAACCATGGGAGACACTGATAAAGTTAGACAGGTAACATCTACTGAGTTATCACTGCTGAAGGAAACATCTACTGAGAGTTCCTGGTTGTGAGAAAAACATCAACTGAGGCTTCTTGCTGTAAGTAGTATTAACTAGTGGGGCTACTTACCATTTATTTGTTTACAATTTAATTGCCCATTTAAATTGTTTTGACTAGTGTGAGGAGAAATATATTCTGGATTTTTCCCCATGACTTCATTCTTGTTCATTAAATAAAGTTGTCTTATTCCAATCACTGTAACCAAAAAATTTTTTTTTATTGTGTTTTTACACAGATCAAAAGATTAGAAGAGGGGCTATCAACTGTCCACTATCCACAGACTCTCCAGAGGTGGCTTTCATGTCATTGTTTTCCGCTCTCTCACATGGCACGTGTAAACCCATTACTGGGCATGCTCATCACATGTTCCTCTCACAGAAACAATCATGCACGCATGTTGTCATGGCAACCACCTCACACATCTGCTGCTGTACCATGAAACAGGGAAGAGGAGTTAGCTCAGCTGTTGTGTGTGTACGGACTCTTGTTCTTACGAAGCAGGGCTGAGGCGATCCATGGCTCTGACTGGACCATCCTGCAGGGGGGGGCTGTCTTCTCTTCCACAGATGATGACGTGACAACCATGGAAACGTTCATAAACTGTTCTCTCCAGCAGGGAAATGGGTGTGTGTTGGAGTGAACCAGTATCTGTCAAGGTGTTTTCAATCCCAGATTTCACGTCACCTGTTTACATCCAATTAAAGAAATGAAGCTTGAAATGGTAGGAAACTGAGCAACCAATCAAAAGGCACCTTATTCTTCTTCAACTTGTTTTCTTTTCCTTCCTCCTTTCTGTGATGGTTTCTAAGGCAACCAACTGGTGTTCAGGCAGCGTTTCTCTCTGAAGTAAAAATATAATCTCTACGTTGGAGTTACAGTATAGATATAGATGTCTCTCTCTATATATATAGACTCTGAACGTTTGGGGCTGAAGAGATACAATATTTGGTTTGTCAGGTTAATTTTGTGTTGGGTTCGGCAGTTTCATGCATTCTCTGTGTGGGCTAGGGGCAGCTGGTGTCGGATCCTACAGGTAGTCACAACTCTCTAATCTAATCCTAATCTACAGTCCACTCTGACCAGTGTTTCAGTCAAACAAATGGATAAAGGTTTCAGTCTACTTCCTGCTCAAGAGATCATTTATCCATAATCTGATCCAGAACAGGTGTCCAGTGCAGCTGTCAGCAGTGGAATACAATTCCCAGTATTCCCAGTAAGTTAAGGCTACATGGTCAGTGTGTTGTCCTCCAGTCAGGTGTGATCCAGCTGAACATGCTGAGGGTTTGGGGGGTGGGGGTCCGGGCTAACCGGGTTCACGGAGCATTCTGCCAGGTGGACTGAGGAGGAGCAGGAGGGCTGGGGGTCAGGTTTCCAGCTGCTGCTTTTACCCCATCGCTCTCTCCAAAAATAGCTCCAATTACTGCCACTTTGTGAGGAGGGAACTGCGCTCAGATTAATCCTACAGGTCAACGGGAGGAAGAGCGCGCGGGGGGGGGGTTTCGGTCCAATCAATTCCACTCACACCCAAGACAGAGGGGATTGTGGGAACTGTTCCTCTCCAACCGAACCCAAGCAAACCCGGATGTTTAAGTCACAGGAAAATGTAAACAATCTGCGCAGAACGTTTCATCGACTGGAGTTTCACGGTCACGAGCCCAAGGGAATGTTTCCAGGAACACTCCAAGAACAGATCCGGACAACAAAGTTTATATCCTGACTTCTAGTGGTGGCTGGCGGTTGGTGCCCCGAGCTGAAGGACAAGCAACCACGGTTCACTCCCGAACTCACCGAAACATTCCACAACCCACAAGGAACTTAAACTTTGACGGGGTCATAAACGTCGGCTCCCAACGACCAAAACGATCCAGAGCAGCAACGACCCAGAGCCCCAGAGCTGCCGTCAACTGAACAAAAGAACTCCGAAGTTCCTGAGCTCTTGTCTCCACCACTGGCTGGCTCCCGGCGGGCCTCCTTCTCTGTCGGCTTTCACTTCTTCGTGACAATTAACGCCTAGTCGTGTTCGTGTTTCTTCAGATTCCGTGATTCTCGTGATCCGTGGCGGCAGAAACCCCAGCAGGACGACTTTGTTTGAGTTTGTCGCCTGTTTCCCGTCCTTTTCCTGCTTCTCCGGAGACGGAATCTGCGCCCCCTCCCTTCAAACACGGCTCCTCCCACCCTGCACGGAGGACCGTACCAACGCTGCAGAGGGTCGCAGCTTCTCCGGCAGGAGCTGCCTGCCTTTGTATTGGCAAACAAACATAAATACGACGACAATAAAACACAATAACCGGTTTAATTCCCACTGAAGCCCAATGAAACCGCTACAGGGTTATTGGTGAGCTCTTGAGAGCATAACAGGGAAACCGCGCCACCCCTCTTATCGGAGTGGCCTCATCCTAGCAAACCTCTCCAGTCCTGTCCATTTATAGTAACAGGAGGATATATATACGAGAACTTTATACACAGGCATACGTTGGCAGTGTTAAATTACACTTAAACAACCACAAAGACAGAAACAGTCTGTGGTTGTCATACGAAGAGTTTTTTTTGTTTGTTTGTTTCTGCCCTATCTCCGACACCTCGCTCGGTGTTTCAAACATGCTCCGCCGGTGATGCGTTTCACGCTGCTTCTTCTCTCGCTCCACTCTGTTGCTACCCGACGCCAAGGCAACTGCGTTCCGATTGGCTGCGGTAAGTTCCTTCCCCGTTTGTAATTGGTTAGCAGGAAGGCATGTGGGAGGGGCGGTGGGCTCTATTTCTCTGTGACTCCTCCAACGGCTCGGGTCAGGAGTGACGCGGAAATAATTTGAAGATGTCAGGTAGAAATGGAGAGGAGGAGCCGAGGAAGGCGGAGTGCGGGCTACGTTAGTCTGTCCTGACTGACTCCGTTCAGCTGAGCCGGGTGACTCGACTTCAGAAAGACGCCACTACTCGTTGTTACTGTTGCTATCCCAGCATTCCTTCTAAATCGGGCACAATGCTGCCTGGGAACAGCTCAGTCACACAGCAGCTGACGGCTCCTTAAAGGAGATGTCTGCTCAATATAACTCCCTGGACCCACAAACAGAACCCTCCTGTCATTCACATACACACTTATGGGCTCCCTACATTTACACATTAACCCTCCACACACACACATGTACCCCCCCCCAAAACCACACACACACATAATCTTCCCTACACCCACATACAAGTGTAACCTTCCCTACGCCTACACACACGCATAGCCATCCCTGCGCCCACATAAACAAACATAGCTATTCCTACACACACAGGTAACCGTCCCTACGGTTACACATACACACGTAACTGTCCCTGTAACCACACACATGTAACCCTCCTGTCACCCACATACACACACGTAACTGTCCCTGCAACCACATACACACAGGTAACTGCCTATGCCCACATACGCATACACACACACAAAATCCTCCCTATGACCACATACACACAGATAACCAACCCTACAAGCACATGCACACACGCAACCCTCCCTATGACCATGTATAATTGTTGTATACATTCAATTTAATTACCAGGTCAAAGGTCCTGGTGGAGGTATCCTTTAAACTCAACTCAACTCATGGTTTTGAATAAACCAGGTCACATGACTATAATTGTCTATATGAACACGGCAGTTTCACCAAAGCTCCCATATAAAATTAAAACATTTTTAAGCTCACATCAGGTGGATTTCAACAAAGAACTGGTGAGTCAACAAAGAAGTCTAATGGAAACACGTTTTTGGATCTCCAAGTCACATGATGTCCCAAACAGAGTCTCGGTGTATTTGCTGTAGGAACCATCTCCTTGGTGATGATGTAGCAGGTCCACCAGAGAAGTTACTGACGCATAATTCATAAATGTTTTGGAGCTGTCTTCAAGTTCTGAGTCCACTGGTCCTCTATAAAATCCTGGACTAGACCTCCCAGCAACTCCTCAGACGTTGTGCTCCTTATTTTAGGGCTTGTGTTGCTACAGTTCATTGCAGACGTCCACGTTTTTTTGGAGGCAAATAATTTTGAGAGGGTGGCTATAGAAAGAAAAATTTTACAAAGATGAAGGGTGTTGTGTATGTCCATCCCCGTCACAGCTGAAAGACGTTGTAAGAGCAGGAAACATGACTTTGAACGATACCTTAACCACAGGGATGTTTGACCAAAGGCACATTTGACCACATGGATGTTTCACTGTTGAGAATGATAGCAGAGGCTGTGGATGCCGTTCAAATACTTACAACAGAGACTTCTCTCTATTTTTCTCCTGCAGATAATCATCAGAACCAAATTCACACAGCAAAATTTCAAATACATCCTGTATTTATTTTTTGAGATGCCAGCCTCACTTGTATTTTTTCTCTGCTGTTTCCAGGTTTTGTAGTGCTGGAACTGTAGGGCTAGTCTATTTTTTCTCAGTGAGAACTGTGGAGTGTGAACATGTGCTCAAGCACAAAAAAACTTTGTGTTCGTTCCACTGAGAAATTTGATCCAGTTAAGTTCTGAATGAACATGTTAAAAATGCTAAATGTATGAAATTCTAACGCCATTTACATCTGCTGCATCAGCATCAGGACATCAGCTTCCACAAGAACAAAAGACGAAGTGATCCATGACAAACGCCAGATACCTCCAGGATCTGGAAGTCTGACCAAGAACTGCAGACAACAAGGAACCTTGAGAAAGAAAAGGCCCAGCTGAGTTCAAAGCAAAGACAAAGCAGATGCAAACAGATTCCAGTATATACAGGAGGCAACAATTGTTTGTTGTTTGTTAAACCAGTGAGGTAAATAAATAAATAACACAGCCTTGAGCCATTACAGCAGAGTGATTTAGGATCATCAGGAGACTTGTGTGCTGTTGTTCTACTGGTAAATGTGCACGGAGCTTCAACACACACACTCTGGTATGCATGCACACCAAACAAACAAACACACACACACATTAGTTATGAAGGAGATGAAGCATTAGCAAGAAAAAATTCAAAGTTTAGAAGAACACATACTCCCACACAAACCTTGGTTAAAATGCTTTAAAGCAAGTGTTTGGTTAAAGTTATGGTAAAAAGTGAAGGAAGCTCTGGTAGTAGGGCTACAACAAATAATCCACGTACTCACCAAAAATGGATGACTAAATTATTTGCCTGTGAATGTAATAATGGGTTATTAGTTGGTGATGTCATCAAACATCTGTTTCCTGCTGTGATTTCAACTCACATAATTTCTTAAAGGAATAATTTTCTTAAAGGTGTTCATGTTTCTTTCACATTAGTCAATATAACAGCTTTAAAAAGTTAAAAAACGCAGATAATTTAGTTTCTTTCAGCTGGTTTATGCCTAATATTTTCCGATGTGCTCCATTAGAAAGCTCTTGTTTTTTACTTTCAGAAACTTTAAACTTTAATTTACTTTCAGAAACTTTAAAATGTTTAAATTTTGGATTTGCACCAACCATTTAGGAGTAACAGTAGTGAGAAATTAATGTTACAAATGTGTGATCATTGACTGTAAATGCATGAGGCACTGTGGTGAATCTGGTCTGTTATCATACTTCGTAAGTTCTGGGGATGCCATAAAAAGACTTGCATTTCAGCATAAAGCTCCTTTTTGTTTTTTTTTTTTCTTTCTGGTCTTTTTTTCCTTTCAGGGGTCATCACAGCGAGTCATCTGCCTCCATCTAACCCTGTCCTCTGCATCCTCTTCTCTCACATTAATGAACCTGACGTCCTCTTTCACAAGTTTTTGAATTTTCTAGAAACCTTAAACAGTCTATTAGTTATGGTAATGAGAAGTACTCTGTAAGTGATGACATGAGGATAAAAGGGTTTTAAATTGACCTAACTTTATTCTGATGAGCAGCAACATTTGTTCATGACAGAAGTTATATAAATCATATTTTTGTCTGAACAAATCATTTTCAGTGTTTTCTTTTTAGTTGGCACGCGCCTTTAAACTATTTTAGACTAATTTTAAAATCTAATAACTAAATAAAATGGTTTATGTTGTTATAATACAGTCAGTTGATTGTTTCAATCATTGATAGATCAATCTACTAGGAAAAATATTCATTAGTTACAGCCCTATCAGGCAGCAGTACAGAATTTTAATTGGTAATTGGATTAAAAACAATTACCCACAGCTCCCTAACTCTAACCTCTGTGAATGGGTCCATCTCTAACCTCCATGAAAGGGTCCTCCGTGAAGAGGTCCATCTCTAACCTCCGTGAACGGGTCGGTTCTAACCTCTGTGAACGGCTCCATCTTTAACCTCTGTGAACGGGGTTGGTTTTAACCTCCGTGAATTGTCCATCTATAACCTCTGTGAACGGGTCAGTTCTAACCTCCACGAAAGGGTCCATTTTTAACCTCAGCTACCAGGATGTGTGACACTCCGACTGAACTGCTGATCATCTGATGAAAGAAGGACCCAATAAAACTTGTTCTTTGTTTGCTAAAACAGGTTTGCCCTCCATTGTTCATTTTTTTCTTGGAATGGTTTTAGTTGAATGCTTGAGTTCTCTGAGTATTTTCATTACTTGAGGACTTTTGTGAAGACTGTTGAGTTCAACAGGGTGAGTGTAAAGAACTGCAGATGAATCCTGCTTCAGCTCCTTCTGCGTACTGAAACCTCAGTAACACGCTGCTGTGATATTATTAGTGAATGTATTAGTATAGTTCAGTGTTTCTTCACAGACTCTCTGATTGGCTCACTCTAAACCTAGCTCAGTCGTGCTAACGGCCAGACAGCAGAGATTACAGCAGTGGAGGAGGAAAGCAGACTCTGAGACTCATGTGCCTTGCAGCAAAATTCCACCCGGCAACTACAGGCTGTACCATGGCAACAGCCCTGCTATTGGTCCCTGGTGCGTTTTCAAGTGACCAATAGAAGGGCCAGCTGTGGGTGATGCTTGTTGCTAGGTAAACATGATGCAGAGGAAGATAGAGGAGCAGAATTACCATGCAGCTACTGTAGGGAGCTTTCACCAGGAGTGGAGGAGCTCTTCTCTCTCAGAATTAGCCTCCTCTTTCTCAGCACTTGGTGGTGTCATAGAGCACAAACAAGAGCCAGGAATGACAGAGAGAGAAAAAAAGCTGGAATAAGATGGGATTAACTGCCACCAGGAAGTCACCCATCTGCCCAAACTGTACAGGTGTTGTTCTGGAAATATGGGCAGTTTAATGGCTTCAGTAGACAAAGAAGAAGACAGCAGCAAATATTAAATGTTGTGATTCATCACTGGAAGAACATTTCACAGATAGAACACAATAATGTGGCCTTGATTCCATGAAGACGTTCAGATACAGATCAGAGACTTGGTTCCTCTCAAACTGCTGCAGAAGTTCCTTCACGTTTGTTCTGACCCATCAGTCTAGGTCATCCTGACCCATCCTGAAGCAGCTCTACAGACTGTCCTGCCCATTCTCTGGTCTGTGAATGTTGCTCCCGCATCATCTAGATGTATGCTCAACCCCTGGCCTACTACGCTCAAAGCAGAAAGAATTCCTCCAGGGACCTACATGAACTTTCTTCACCTGCAGTCACTGAAACCACAGTGGCCACAACTTTCATCTCCAATTGTCTAGACTGGATAATGTTCATAAATGCTGAAGCAGAACAAAAGTGACAACACGTTCATGGACAATCAGGACTTTTTGAACTTTAAACCACCAACTTTGTAATTCAACAGACCTTTAGCAAATAATCATCTGTTCTCTTCAAATTAATGTTCAATTTAAACATTTATACCTAAAACAGAAGCTGAAAATCTGAGATCGAGTTATATTTTAATTCATTTCTTAAATGACACTAGTTCACAATTAAAGTCATCAAGTCATTTACAAAAAAGACCAGTCCAGTACTGTCTAGTCCAGAACAATCCAGTCCAGAAGAGTCCAGAGCAGTTCAGTTCAGTCCAGTCCAGAACTGTCAAGTCCAGAAAGTTCAGTCCAGTCCAGTACTGTCTAGTCCAGAACAGTTCAGTCCACAACAGTCCATTCCAGTACTGTCAATCCCTCCACAATGTTTATATGTCTGTGGTAGCGCTGGTGGATGTGAACAACTGCCAGTTCAAGTTTATTTGATAAAACACAAAAAGCCCCTCCATAAATGGACCAATTTAGGTCTGTGAGCCAGGAAGACACATCACCTGTGTTACATTAGGCCCCAGACAAGAAGAAAATTACGTGTCTCTCTGAGAAGAGTATGAGGGCACTATTCAAGAAGCAGCCTGAGAACTCTACTTCACATCTAAGAAACATCTCCTGTACATATTACAATCAACACAATCTGACTGCTACAACCAAAACACAAGTACAATGACTTTTATTTTTCAAGCTGGACCTGCAGTTCCTCTACTGACCACTAGGGTCGGGATCTGGACCTGCAGTTCCTCTACTGACCACTAGGGTCGGGATCTGGACCTGCAGCTCTCCTATTGATCACTAGGGTCCGGATCCAGACCTGCAGTTTCTAAATGTGTTGGCAGAATTGTCAGTGAACTGTATGAAGTCATTATTTTGTCATGTATGGTTTTAATATTCTTACTGTCCTTTGGAAATGGTTTCAAATGTTGCAGCTGGGAACATATGTGTTATAGTTTAAGTCTTAGTGCTGCCATCTGCTTCATAATACTGTAGAACGGTTGTGTTGTTGCTGGCGAGTCTTAGTCCAGAGTCCTGACTTACATATAATGGAAGAAAAACAGTTTGACTCAGTTCAACCTCCATCCTGAGCATGAAGGAGGCAACAAATAAACCTCTTTTGATGAAGAATTTGTTTGATGAAGAAGTTTTTAAGGAGCAATATATAAAAGCAAAGATCAGGATCTCTGCATTCATGATTCATTTAAGACAAAATAGAAGCAGGTTAATGTCTTCAGAAAATAGTATTGAAGGATTGTGTTAAGAGATATATGAAATGTTTGGTGAAATCAATTTAAAAAATAATTGCCACTAAGTTTCCATTCATGATTAAAAATAAAGGAACATGTGAACAAAGTGATGAAAAGCCAAGTTAGTGGGACTAAAGAACTGGGTAGTTTTAATAAAACAAGAACAAAAAACCATAAAGACGCTTCCATGGGTCTGTTGACTCCAAAAAACAGCACAAGCTACATGTCAGGCTTACAAAAAACAAACTCAACTAAATGATGAAGTGGCATATTCTTGGCTTGACTTTTCTTCTTCTTCTCAGTAACGGCAGATTACGACGTGAAGCTGAACGAGCTCAGTGGCGGTCGGTTGCTGCGGTTACGACTTTCTAACGATGCCATGATCCTTCACTGTCATTTCTTCAACTCCCCTCCTTCCCCCTCTCAGTGAAGTTGCTAATCAGTGAGCTTACGTGGTTGAGTTTTCGGATGACGGGAAGGGGAGGAACCCACCTTTCCTGTGATGGAGCCTTGGGTGGGGACAAGCCAGAAGCAGCATAATGGTGTGGGCTCCATATTTATCTGACTTTGTAAGATAATATGGAACAATTATCATACAGATATAGAAGTATTGAAATATTAAAGCAAAGTAAAAAAAGAATGCAAACATATGAGCACAGAGTTGTTTTCTATGTGATATTTTATTTTTAAGAGTCTCTAAAGAACCAGACGGAGCTTAAAACCAATTCAACTAATAATGTAGATCATCATCCAGGACCAAATGTCCTGACAACCCATCCACCGGTTCATCAGCCCATCTATCTATAAAATACATTGTTTTAAGAAGTAAATTTATTAGTTGCTTCTTAATTTTAATTGTTTGGTTCCAAGAATATCTTATGTTTACATTTGGCATTTTTCTGTAAAACTGTGTTGATGAAGCGCAAGAAAAGGTTTTATTTAAAAAGGAAAGACATAAGGTATTTTCTTTGATCAGACGAGTGGATTGGCAGAGTGATGGATGGAAATTTGAAAAGATGTTATCTGATTCAATAGAAAAAATAACTGACAGAATAAGTGATTATTGAATTAATGTAAGCTTCCCTGTGGCTTGGACTCCACCCACTCTCGCAACATGACCCACCATGAATTGTAACACACCATAAGTCCAAAAACACACCATCCAGCATGAGCTTGAGGAAATGAGGAAGCCTTCATCTGACAGCGAACTTCTGAAAATAATGGATGATAGAATTCGCTGGTAAAATAAGCCAAAGTTTTACTTAAATCATCTAAGAGGTGGCCCTGCATCTACTTTAACAGAGACAACACACACCCATGCATTCAACTTCACATAAGTCTCGTTCAGGTGAGGTCCAGCAAATGAAAACTGGTTCCTCACCGTTCTGATGAAGTCCAGCACATGAAAACTGGTTCCTCACTGTTCTAGTGAGGTCCAACAGATAAACCCAGTTCCTCTGGTGAGGTCCAGCATATGAAAAATGGTTTCTCAGTGTTACCACTGCAGTGAGAGGACACTGAAGCAATGGATGGATGGACTTATGGATGGACAAACTGATCGATGGACTGGTGGACTGGTGAATGGACTGACAGACGCTCCTGCACATCAGTGTTCTCAAGAGGAACTGGAACCCTTCAGATTTATCTGAAGAGTTGTTATTGCAAGACTCTTGTCTCCATGGATACCTGGGGTTTGTGTATCAGTCAATACTCTGATCCTATATGAATGAATTATATGTACATTTCACTATGAGGCACAAGTTCAACATTTCTTTCCAAACTGCGCCATAATAATTTTAAGATGTAACAAAATAACAGATATGAAGCTGGTGAACTTTTATTTACCACACAAAACAATTCTGAATCAGTTAACTCCAAATAAAAAAAGTATCAAATTCCAATAAATAAATGTTGGGCTGCAACTGCACATACACAGAAATTAAATGTATGTACATGTCGTACACCAGCAGCAGAAATCAACAGATCAGAAAATGGACAGGTTTAATTTTCCGCTCAGAGAGATGAAATTCAGGTCCTGCGTTGCCAACACATTCTGGACCCACGATGATGTCTCATCTTCAGAGGTGCTTGGAAATGCTTCTGTCCACATTCTTCTCAAGTGTGTGGACCTGCACGTCCTAGAGTATCACAATACTGAAGGTCCACCTAATCACCTGAGAGGCAGCACACTTCCACTTTCCACCTGGACATGATCTCCCCTTCTGATGTCCTCAGAACTTACAGCTAAACATACTGAATGAAAACCTGCTGTTTGTCTGGACGCCAGACTAAAAATGACGGTTAAAAATGACAGAACCCGAGTTCTAACTCAGGTCATTTTTAACAAGTACAGAAGCCCTGGGTTAACAACAACGTCCACCAGAATTGTTAACCTGCAGGGTGCTGATGGAGGGCATGTTAGATGCTTTAGAGATAAAGTCAAAAAGGCCAGACCAAAATGGTTTGGACATGTGCAGAGCAGGGATAGTCAATTTATTGGGAAAAGGATGTTATGATGGGAATGGCCAGGCAGAGACCAAAGAGGTATATGGATATGGTGAAGGAGGACATGAGGGTGGTTGGTGTGAGAGGAGGATGCAGGGGATGGAGATGGCTAACTTGCTGTGGCGACCCCTGAAGGGAGTAGCCGAAAGGAAAAGAAGAAGACAGAACTGAGCTATGCAAATTTCTGTTACACAGGTGCTGATTGACTGCACAAGGATTCAGCAGTCACCTCCATATCTTTTCTAACGTGTGTGTACACTTTCTCTGATGCTTTAAACCCATCAGACAGACTAGCAGCTTCCTTCATGATTGTGTTGTTGCTGAAATGTGGATGAGGTGGCAGTTTAGAGGCCATTTAATCCATGGATGGTTTGCTCCCAGATCAAGCACCTGACCTGTGCTCCCCAGACCTCCTGGTCTGGATGATACTTCTCTGTATATCTCACTTGCTTGTGACAAACACACAGATGGTGATTGTGTTAGGAGGAGGATGTTGGAAGTATGCCTCATCATCAGCCTTGTTTTTCAGCTACACCTGCAGACACGAACGTTCATGTTTGTGAAGAAACAACTGACAACAGTTTTGCATTTGAGTTGGTATGTCAATCTTGAAACAACAAGCAATTTCTATAAAACTCTTAAAACCAATTAACCTCGGAAACATGTATAGACAAGACCAAACAAAATCATTTAACTGAATGTAAATTAAATCACATACAACAGCAGCGATATTAAGTTCTGACATTTTCTCAGCGATATCTTAGACATTTCTGTTGTGTGAGACATCAGATAGATGGGTGAGCAGCTAGGAAAATGTAAAACCTACTAGAGGTGAGCCATATCATATCGTTCATAATACCGGTACAATAAGTAATAAGGTATGAAAATTTAATATCACAGTGTTCTGATTTGTTCATGTAATGACATCATGCGTTTCACGTATGCTTACACAGCGCATCAACACACAATTTTGACAAGGATGCAAGACCAACGGTGAAGAGCAAGCAGGGCGAAAGAAGTTCAAAGGAAGAGTTAAGACAGCACTCCCGACTATGTATAAGGAACAGCCCGATAATGTTGCAAGCTCCTCGTGTTCTGCAGACTATAATGCTTTAACCACAACCACTTATGGACAAGTAGAACGACAGCTCTATCTAACCTTGACCGTCATCGATGGTGAGTGGAAACTTTGTACAGCCTGGCTTGAGACAAATTACTTCCCTGAAGACCACTAGGGGGGATAAATATTGTTAACGGTTTGCGACACTTTCTCCAGACGTGGAATTTAAAACAAAAGAAAAAAGTGTGAATGACTTTAGATAGTGAGTCAAATGTTGTCAAAGTTGTCAGACTGAATGACTGGACAAGACTGTCATGCTTTGGGCATCGTCATCACATTAGAAATCGGTAAGTTTGTGCTCATCTACTACTTCATGATCCCCTGTGTTGTGCTATCATATATTTACAAATCACAGAGTCTATGACTGGGACCAGTATCAACAACTTTAACTGTTGTCACAACTCTAAGCATTCTGGATACTGTAGTGCCTTTATTGTAGATGACATAATCAGATAACCCAGCTTGCTGAACTACAAAATGAAAATTGCAACAGTGACACTTCATATCACTATATTAATTTAAAATGTTAGTTCACTTTCACTGAAATGCTAATCACTCAGATGTAAAAAAAAAATATAATTTTTGAGCTAAGATGTTGATTTGATATTTAAAGTCTCTCTCTCTCCTCCTTTCTCTCTGATGCAGCAAGAAGGGTCAAAGACCCTAGGATTGACAGAGGCGATTGTGAAGAATATTATTTTTGTCTTATTTATTATTTTCAAAGTGCGCATTTAGCTTTTAAGTTTATTATTTTCTGGTGTATTTGAATATTCTACACAGAATTTTAATTTAAAATATTTTCAGTTTTATACTGAATATTTGAAGACAAACCTGTTTGTTTACAGTTTTCTTTTTCTTTTTAATTTTACTGCCATGGGCAGCACTTGATGTGCAATATCTTCAGGTGCAATATGTGTGTTTTATGCTGGTAAGTCATCACGCTTATTCTGTACAATTGTATGATCTTGAAATTAATAAAATATTTAAAAAATGTTGGCATATTATCAAAAATATTGTATCATATTGTTATTGCCAAAATTCCCTGAAATATCATATTATTATTTTAGGGCCACCCCTATTTTATTGCCCACCCCTAAAACCTATCCGTTACGTATTTGACATACGTCAGTCCATCCCAAGGTGCCAGGAAGGAGCAGTACCCACAACTACTGGGAAAAGCAGTTCCCGGGACTCCAAGGAGGAGCAGTTCCCGGGACTGCAGGAAGGAACAGTTCTCAGATCTAAAATAGGTGAGTATATTTCAGCAGCAATAGGGTTTATTTGTATTATTGTGTAATTTCTCGCAAAAAAACATGGAACACTACATAAATTTTTGAATGTCTGTTGGAAATGGCATTTCCTACCCAAAACATAGAATAAAGGAATTCTAACACATCCTGAATAGTATGTGACCTTTTCTGTTTACTTTCCATTCCTCTCAACAAAAAACTAAATGAAATTCCAAGAATATGACAAACTTCGGCATCAGATATACTCACAGATACTGAAAAAATAGACTATGAGTCTATTTTTATATATACATGAGTATCTGTATATATAAAAATAGACTATGAGTCTATTTTTATATATACATGAGTATCTGTGTATATATATACATATATATATATATATATATATATACACATATCCATCCATCTTCCTCCGCTTATCCGTGGTCGGGTCGCGGGGGCAGTAGCCTGAGCAGGGGGACCCAGACTTCCTT
>JAOWBL010001667.1:0-14932 GCA_028564865.1 Zenarchopterus dispar
CACACACACACACACACACACACACACACACACATATATATATATATATATATATATATATATATATATATATAAAAATAAAAGTTAAAAATATATATATATATATATTTATAAAAATAAAAGTTAAAATATATATATTTTAACATATGTATATATACATATATATATATATATATATATATATATATTTTTTTTAATTTAATTTTTTACTTTTATTTTTGCTATGCTTTTTACTTTTAACTCCAGTTTTGTCTCATTGGGAGCCCTCTGCATTGGAGGTCTTGTTGACTCCGATTGCCATGGTGATTGCCTGAGGTCCACTCATCCCTGGGTTGTGGTGGAGTCCATACATCCATCCAACAGTGGTGGTGTTTGGTACTCTATCCTCCCCGGTTGGGTCATGGCCCCTATTATGCAGTCTGGCTCCCGGGTTTAGCAGCCACCTCCTGATGCAGACGGTTCCCTGTGATAGTGTTCCTTCACTGGTTTTTCTGTGCCCAACAATGTTTTACATATTATTTATTTTAACCTTTGATTGTATTATATCGTTGATAGTGATTAGGGTTGGTGGGGAGGGGAGGTTGGGTGTATGGGTGGGACTGATTTTGCCTTTACTGTTTGTGCTACTTTTTATTGTATGAAAAGTGCTATATAAATAAAGTTTGATTTGATCTGATACTTTTATCATCTGCATATTTTTTGACCACACCATAAGTGTCATTTTATATGAGATGAGTTCTTAATTAAAAGTTAAGAGTTATGAACTAAAATATTAAAAATTGTGGCAGAATAAACCCTGAAAAAAATAATAAAGTATTTATTTATGTATTAAAGGTATACTGATGTTGTTGAACTACTTCCCATAAATAGTCTTTCTGAAATAGCCATAACCAAATTGTTCAAAAGTAATTAATTAATAAACCCTTCTTTAGGTGAACTTGCTTTTCAAGCCTGTTTTTTTCTAATAAAAGAACTAGCTATTATTATTATTATTATTATTATTATTAATATGTAATATTTATTATTTTTATTTTTTTTACCCGATAGTTGGTTGAAGCTTTTGAATTGGTTGCTATCTCTGACTTCACTTCTAGATGTGAGTAATTGTTACACAGTTTACCTTTTAAAATAACATTTCCAAGAATGCCTTTGGTTTCTGTGATCAGACACCAGTCAAAAAAGAAAAAAATTAGTAAGTTAACATCTACTAAGGCTACACGTTAACCATAGCTGCTGGTTGCACAAATGCAACACTGTCTGTGTTTTTATTTCAGCTGAACTTGCATGTAAAATGTCTGAGAGCGTTAATTCACAACCTCGCTGCAGCTCTGTAGGGTGGAAAGATGTGGGAGGGTTCAACACCTTTAAATGACAGGGCTGTTTTCGTGACAGTGTTGAGCAGAATAAATCTACAGTTTGCTGATTTAATGCTGATCAATTTCTTAGAAAAAATGGTGAGAAAGTTAGTAAGTTATCAACAATCGGGAAGAAATGACCTCAGGTCCGCAGCTCACATTTCTGCAGACAAAAACAGATGTGAAGAAGAGGTGGAACTTCAACGTCAGTTAGGAGAAATACACTCACAGATACTGTTTTAGAGGGAATGGTGTTGGATTATAATAAAACATTTCATTTTTAGATAAAATTTAAAAAAAAATTGCAATGCTGCCTAGTATCACCTACACTCCATTTCCTCATTATTTTGTTTTTGCCTCCCTCACTTGGTTCTTTGGTGGGAGCAAGAGCAATAGTAGATTAACTATTCAGTTGGACCTTTTTATTGATAAACTAAACTAAATGTTACCGGGCTGCTCCATATATTTAATGTCCTTAAAGTTTTAGAAACAGAATTATTAAAAGAACATCATCCACTCTGTGTGTAAAACATATCCACCCATCATTTTATTCTGACAATATTCTGGTGTGTTTTTGAAACCCTTTTGTCTTTGTTACTCAGTTTTTAAGATTTTCATAATGATAATGAGAATCATCTCCCTGCAGTCAGACCTTTTGTGAAGGTTCATTGTTCCTCCATGGCTTCATCAGAGGTCAGCATGCAGGAGATGAATGAGGTTGTTATCGTCACCATCCCAGAGCCCATGGACCTCCCCTCGATGGTGGAGGAGGACAAAGCTGTGCTGGTAACCACGGAGCTGATGCCTCAGACTGGGTAACACGCACACAAACACACACACACACACAAACCCCAAAACACAAAATATACTGAACAGAGAGGCCTGCGTGTTGGAGCAGAAATACAGCAAAGAGATTCAGATGACCACATTAAGGTTTAACAGAAAAATGTAAACAGAGATGTACCTGAAAGAAACAAACATATTATTACCACCAAAATACTTGTTTGTAGCATATCTGTGTAACTCAAGTATCAACATCACCTAGAAATACTGAGACATGAGAAACATGATCATTAAAGTATGACTGAATTCTGTTTGAAAACTGTTAAATGATCTGAAAAGAGTCAAAATAAACAAAGGCTTTTCTAGATATAAATCCTGTGGTATTCCAGGGAAGATGTCCTCACAGTTGCACGGGTGGAAGCAGAAGCCGAGAGCAGCAGAGCAGGGTCTTTATCCAAGGAAGAGGCCGTTATTGGTAATAAAATCTGAATTAAATGTCTAAATTACAAATTCAAAGCCCGAGGACCGATAGGGATTCTGAAATTCTAGGTTTATTGTATTTTTACCTATTTTGTACTGTTGCTTTTTTTTTTTTTTTTTTTTTTTTTTTTTTTGGGTGATTAAATAATAAAATCTGGTTCAGTAATACATTTAGAAGTCCAGAGAGTGTGAGTGTGTGTGGATGTTTGTTCCTGCAGTGAAGCTGTCTGAGGAAGTGGATGTTGAGGCTGATGTCTTCTATCACATCACATGTGGAGACGCCAAAGCCACTCTGGTCTGGAAGAAGTTTGTCTGTCCTGGAATCAACGTGAAATGTGTCCAGGTGATTTTTTTTTTTTTGTTTAAACTTGTGTGGTGTTTAAAAACTGAAGAGAATGTAGATGACATTTATGGTGAAATGATTCCTGGCTTGTTTTTCTTTCCTCTGTGTTCAGTTCAATGAGCAGCTCATCAGCCCGAAAGAGTTTGTGTGTTTAGCCGGAAAATCTACTTTGAAAGACTGGAAGAGAGCGATCCGCCTCAACGGCACCATGCTTAGGTCAGAACCACTCCACAGGTCCACCACATGTGAATTTGACTTGGTTTGGTATTACAGCCTTGTCTGCAGGGTAACATTTATTTATTTATTTACTTTTCTTTAAAAAAGGGTTTTATTCCTCAGTTTTATTAGTGAACAACGTGCTTATAATACAGACGGTAAGGATGCATTTCTAAAGACATATTTTCAGAACAGAAGTATTAGGAAATTCACAGATAAGTTGAGTATTTGTTAGTGTGATTTAAACTTAGGCATAATAAATGACGAGAACACTGACTTTTAAAACTGAACAGGATTTTACTGTTAATATTTCCAAATCTTTCATTAAGAATGTCCTTCAGGCTCTAATGTAAAGGTTAGGTTCTCGGACATTAACAGGCTCTTCAATGAAGCCTGATAATGTGCATCCAAGGGATTTAAGGATTCTGGTGAAAGTTAAATGGAAATTTTGTTGCATCCTGCTGACTCTTGTTGACATCTGTTTCAAGCAGCAAATGATCATCAGAGTGTTTAGATCTGTTAATGGTTTTTAGGCATCAAGCTGATAATCATCTGTCAGGAAGGACAGTAAACGTCTGTCTCTCTTTTATTTATTTGGTCTGTTCCCTGTCTGATTGTTGTTTTGTTTTTTACATTCTGTTTTAAAGCTTTGTTCATATAGTGTGTCTATGAGAGGACACACTTCATAGACTGAAAGTCCATCACAGGACCATGCAAAAGGAGAATGGTGGAAAAAATCAGCGCATACTTGCAGGCTGTTTTGTATCAGCATCCAACCTTGCATGCATTTTACTGGACTCAGGATGAAGTCAGGTGATCCAGAGAACATGGAGGATGTGGAAACTCTACACTGAAGGAACTGGGCTGAGATTTGAACCACCAAACTTTTTGCTGCGAGGTCTCAGTGCTGACTGTCACATCACTGCATGAGCTTTGAAAGTTTTATAAAACCATCCATCCATTTTCTAGATCCGCTGAATCCATTTCTGGGTCACAGGGGTCTGCTTGAGCCAATCCCAGCCCATCGCAGGGCCACTTACATAGACAAACAACCATTCACACACAGACTCACACCTATGGGCAATTTGGAGTTCCCAGTCAACCTCACATACATGTTTTTGGACTGTGGGAGAAAGCCATCTTCTGGAAACCACAGTACCCGGAGAAAACCCACGCAAGCACGGGGAGAACATGCAAACTCCACACAGAAAGACTTCTGGCTGGGAGTCGAACCAGGAACCTTGCTGTGAGGCAACAGTGCTAACCACTAAGCCACCATTCTACCGTTTATGGTTTTATAAAACTATAAACGTTAAAATAATTAATGTTTTGTGTTGTACTTTTATTGTTTTATGTTTTAGAATTAAACTCAAGTTTTTCAGTCTAAACAGCTGAAACAGTTCTGGTTTTTGATTAAAAAAAACGTTGGAAGATGCTGAATGTGCAGTTGACCAGGACACCTCAGGATGGCGCGGTTCCATCACTGTTGTTGTTCACTGCACGCACATCCAGGCCTCCTGACTTACATTTTTTTTCCATTTCCCAGGAAGATCATGGATTCAGGTGAACTGGACTTCTATCAACATGTGAAAGTCTGCTCCAACACGTGCCGCAGCACCAAGATAGATCTGGTGGGAACAAAAGTGGCGATCAGCAGCGATCAGACTGTGGACCTGGTTTCTGCTGCAACTTCTTCAGCTGATTGTAAGTTCTGCAGCCTCAGAAGGAGCCTTCAAACTAGCTCTTGGTTCATTTTCCTCTCAGAGCTTGTTTGATTAAAGATTTCATCAGGTATTGCAGATGTTCTGCATGGTCTGCAGAAAACTACAGATGTTCTGATACAATTTTTCTTTTTTTGATACCAATGCCAGTATCTGGGCATATGGTATCAGCTGATACTGAGTACAGATCTGATACCTAAAGTGCAGGCACAAGCATCCACCCATCTGTTTTCTATACCTGCTGAATCCATCTACAGGGTCATGGGGGTCTGCTGGAGTCTATCCCAGCATATTACAGGCAATAGGCAGGGGTACAGCCTGGACACGTCACCAGTCCAACCACAAGCATATAAAATAATATTTTGACATTTGGACACATGGGGGATCCAGGTTTCTGTTGTAAATTTGGACTTTCTGCACTTCTTTGTGCTGTTAAGTTCCACTGGTTTAGTCTTGTTTGGAGAGAACAGCTTCAGGGACGTATTTCTGACCTGGAATACCATCCAGCAGCTCCAGATGTTTATTTATGCAATAAAATCCAACAACCAACAGCTGCTGGTCATCTAGGACAATGAGTAGTCTGGTTTTGTTTGCGGTTGTTCTTGTTCTGGCTTTCTTTGTGAAATTTCTCTCATTTCCGAAACGTTAAAGTTTGCTGTTACGTTTCATCCTTGTTTTGCTTTGTCTTGATAAACTCCTGATGGCTCCTTAAATACTTCATGAGGTTGCTTGTTATTTTTCTTTTTTTTAGCAACAGTTGTGTCACCTCTGGAAACCATAGCCTGGCATCCTGAGCATGTCACCATTTTCCTGCTAGGATTTTCCCACTTAAAATATCAAACCATTTTGCCAAAGTAATGCAACTACAAGACAGGTGGCTCAGTCCAACAACTGCACGCCTGAAACAGGACGTTGTGATGTTGTGTAACTTCCTGTGCTGGATTTTAGAGAAGAATTGGGACTCTATAAAAGTGACATAGTATCGGATGATGAACAGACATAAATGTTCACTGATACCCTGATACTCAGCAGCATGGGTGAAATTTTCCAGTACTGCTATTGGTATCAGAACGACTTTACTGACATTTCCTTTAACAGAATAAAAAAATCTCAATGTGGATATGTGATGAAGTTAAACCTTAATCTGTCAAATTGTGTCACAAGTGTACACTTGTACATGAAAGCTGAATGTTTATATTTTTTGGCATGTTTTATTTGTCTATGAGTTGCAGTAGGACAGGTCTGTGTTCTGGTTCTAGGTGACCCAGTCACCAGTCTGTGTCTTAAACCCATTTGTCTTCTGTGTTGTAGTGAACGGAGCTGCTGCCTTGTTCTCAGAGACAACGGAGGAAACTTCAGAGTGGGTCACAGCAATCAGAGGTGATCAATAGAAATAGATTCCTAAAAAAGCTGGGATGGCAAATCTTTGTAACATTTTAATTAGTCGTTGTAACACTCAAAAAATTATCTGGCATTTAAGAATGTATGTTATTTTGTGCCTTTCTAGGAAAAAACGGACAAGACGTTCATTGTTGCATTCTTTGTTTCCAAGCTTCCCAGTTTTTATGTATTTGTAGTTGGACTGTCTTCTACCTCAGCTGTTTGTAATGTGAGCAGAATGTGGTTTTTCATTGTCTTGTTACAAAGAGCATGGATATCTCTGGAGAAGAAGCTGCTCATGAAGGTTAGGGTTAGGTTCTCTCTTGCTTCTCTAAAAGCCCTGAGAACGGTCCTGCATGGATGCTGCCGTCACAGAAGTAGAAATGAGCTAAAGCAACTCTTTAAACCTCTGAGCATGATGTTTAGACTGGTTTCTGGTAACTGGTTTCTGACGAAGGTTGGACTGGTTTATCATAACTGGTTTCTGATGATGTTTAGACTAGTTTCTGATAACTGGTTTCTCAGGACATTTAGACTGGTTTCTGATAACTGGTTAGACTGGTTTCTGATAACTGGTTTCTGAGGACATTTAGATGGGTTTCTGATCATGTGTAGACTGGATTCTGATCACGTGTAGATTGGTTTCTGATAACTTGTTTCTGATCATGTTTAGACTAGTTTCTGAGAACTGGTTTTGGATCATGTTTAGACTGGTTACAGATAATGTTTAGACTAGTTTCTGATAAATGGTTTCTGATGACAGTTAGACTGGTTTCTGATGACGGCTAGACTGGTTTCTGATAACTAGTTTCTGATAACGGTTACCTTGTTTCTCATAACTAGTTTCTGATGATGCTTAGACTGATTTCTCTGATAATTGGTTTCTGATGATGGTTACACTGTTTCTCGTAACTGGTTTCTAAAGATGCTTAGACTGGTTTCTGATAAAGGTTAGTCTTTTTTCTATAACTGGTTTCTGATAATTTTCTATAACTGGTTTCTGTTTTCTGGTGATCTTTAGACTGGTTTCTGACAGCTAGTTTCTGATGACAGTTAGACTGGTTGCTGATAACTAGTTTCTGATGATGGTTAGACTTGTTCTCATAATTAGTTTCTGATGATGCTTAGACTGATTTCTGATAATTGGTTCCTGATCAGGTTTAGACTGATTTCTGATAACTAGTTTCTGATCACGTTTGAACTGGTTTCCGATAACTGCTCTCCGGTGATGTTTAGACTGGTTTCTGATAACTGGTTTTTGATGACGTTGAAACTGGTTTCTGATCATGTGTAGACTGGTTTCTGATGAAGGTTAGACTGGTGTCTGATAAGTGGTATTTGATGATGGTTACAGTGATTTCTTATGACAATTAGACTGGTTTGTGATAACTGGATTCTGATGACTGTTAGACTGGTTTCTTATTATGTTTAGTTTGCTTTCTGATGGTGTTTAGACTGGTTTCTGATGATGTTTAGTATTATTTCTGATCGCGTTTAGACTGGTTTCTGATAGCTGGTTTCTTATGACGGTTAGACTGGTATTTGATAATTGGAGTCTGATAACAAATTTCTGTCCATCTGTTTATCGCCCACATGACCAAGTCCATGGGCTTCCTGTAATGCTTGCTGCCTGATCCCAGGGGCAGAACTAGTCGACCATCTGGTCCTCTCCATACACCCTCTCTCTCTATTGCTCCTCTCTGGTTCCAAATTGTCTTTTCCTGACGTGAACCCCCCTTTTGGTCCTCCTTTTGCACTTTATGATTGTCACTTCATCAGGCAGCTGCAGGGCCTCTGCCAGCTGTCTCATCTCTGACTCATGTTTCACTGGCTTATTTCCTGCAGTTAAAAATCCAGCTCTCAACCACTGACCTAATTCCACATAAACGGCACTGACAACATACGATGAATCCGTATAAATGTTTACCTGCCGTCCTTGGCTTAATCTCAAAGCTGCAATCAAAGCCATCACTTCTACTCTTTGTGCTGACTGTGCTCCTGTCAGCTTTTCTGCATGCAACACCTCATAGTGACTTCCTGTTTGCTTCAGGATAGCACACCTTGATTGCAGGCCTTCTGTCTCATGTCTAAAACAACTTCCATCAGTGAACAAAATCAAGTCTGGACGCATCAATGGTTTTGCTCTCAAGTCTGGTCTAGGTTTTTCTTCTCTGGTCACTTTAGCTGCACGCTCATGTGCTGTGAGCACATGAGTATGCAGACCATATGGTCTGATCCCATATGGTCAGCCATGTTAATCGCTTCGTGTGTAAACTGGAAATTTGGGGCTTCCATAACTTTACTCAGTCTTCTCTGTCATAGATGTCATTGTGAACATCTGTGAGTTAACATATGCCACTACACTATATGTAGTCAGGATGTTCAATGTGAGACCCATGACTAGGTGGGCCATCTTCTGGACCAGTTTAGCCACTCCAGCTACATGTTGGGTATACTCATGTTGTCTTTTTTCAATGTTGTCAGGGGTACGCTTCAATACATCAGCACTACTCTTGTACCATCCCCCTTTTTATGAAACAGAACACCATTAGTCACAACTTCTGTTTCAGAAACATCAAGGAAGAACGGTTTAAAGTATTCAGGGAGAGCTAAATTAACTCCTTGTGATAGTTCCATCAACACTGTAATAAAAGCTTTGTAATAAAAGCTTTCTCTGTGTTTGCATCCCATTGCAAATTTCTCATTCCCTGGGCTTTTACAGTATCTCTCAGGGGCTGAGTTAAGTTGGAGTATGATGGAATACAGTGTCTGCTGAATCCTGTCAGTCCTAGAAAAGAAAGCATGTCTTTAACAGTCACCAGTCGAGGATGGTGGAAAATGCTAGACTTATGTGCTGGTGAGAGCCCAGAACCCTGAGCTGACAGCACCCTGCCTAGAAATGAAACCTGTTTGCTGCAAATTTGAAGTTTAGCCTTGCTGATCTTAAAGCCTTTCTGTGCCAAACAAGACAACAAAGATTTTGTCGCAGCCAAACAGGAAGAGGTCAAAGTGGAAGCCAGCAAAATGTCATCCACATAACTGAATCAAAGTCGTTCCCTCCGGTAGGGGGCAGCCTTCCAAACACTACTTCAAGACCTGATTAAAAATCTGTGGAGAAAGGGAAAACCCTTGTGGCAGGCGTGTGTAATGCAATGGTTCGCCCCTGAAAGTGAAAGAGAAAACATCTCTCATTTCTTCGGCAAGAGGCAGACAAAAGAATGCATTTACCAGATCAATACAAGTGAACCAGCAGTGCTCAGGAGATAGACTAGTCAATGCAGTGTATGGATTAGTAACCGGAAGAGTGGGCGTAGCCAAAAAGAGCATTAATTTTACGAAGATCATGCACCATCCTATATTTTCCTGTGCCAGGTTTTTCAACCGGTAAAATAGGAGTATTCCACAGGAGGGTTCCAGCACCTGTGACAGTTTAAGGCCTGCAATAGTCTCTGCAATATCTTCCTCTGCCACTGGTTTCTGTGGATACTGAGGTTGCCAGATTGGATGATTGTCAGTGATTTCAAAAGAGATAGGAGTACAGTCTGAACAAAAAACAATATCGGTTGGACCCTGGGACCACAGTTAAGCAGGGAGACTTTCCAGTATGCCTGCTGCCTCAGCGTGATCCATTTTTTCTCTGCCATGATCTTTAGAGACCTGGACATGCTGCAACACAACTGTGTCCTGTGTTTAGCCCTCAATCTGATATGTCTTAGTAGATGGTGAAAATGACACCCCAGGAATTTGGGTGGTAACCCAGTCATTCACAGAAAGGGACCTCTTCACCATCGAGCTGAGATCTTTCGCGTGATGCTTGGGATGGAGTGCAAGGGAGACATGTGGAACAGCTTGATCTCTCATTTTATAACACACTAACTGTTCTGGTGTCAACAATGCAGCAGCGACCCTTTCTGGAGCCACATAAATATTTCTACACTCAAGAGACCAAATCCGTCCTGCCAATAAATCATCAAATTCCTGCTGCCAGGGCAAATCACCACTTCTATCATAAAACAGAGTTACATGTGGAGGGTCAGGGGGAGAGATATATGGTTCAAGCAAAGAGATCCAGGATTTACAGCGCAGATACAGAACCATAACACCTGCAGTGTGTGGAGTTTCCAGTTCCAACAAGCCCCAGTAGATGTCAGCACAGCATGGCACAGTGGGAAGAGGTTGCATAAGCCATTGTCCATCCCCTGAGCCATCAGAGCTACAGGGTAACACAGTTCCATCTGGGAGAGTGACAATCAGTCCGTCCGGACTTCACAAAATGGACACTCTGAGCTTAATCAATAAGTCTCTGCCACACAAGTTCACAGGCGCATGCGTAGAAACAGCAAAGGAATGAGTCAAGGCTTGTGATCCCAGCTGTATGGGAAGCTGTTTAGGGAGAGGCAGTCTTTGTCCAGCCCCAGAAAAACCGACCACACTCAGTGTTTTGAGAGTCTTTCAAGTCCAGGTGATTGATTAATGGTAGAATAGGTGGCACCAGTGTCCACTAAGAAGGGTAGTTCTTTCTGTTCAACCTTTAATGTCAGCAAAGGGTCTGCCAGTCCCTTGCTGCCTAGGTTTTTCTGTGAGGTGTGTCAGTTCTATTGGAAACTGTCAGCCTCCCAGTCTTCAAACTCCACTTGGGAATACTGGCCTCTAGTGGGAGTTGCATGTGCATTCGGGGCGACCACACCTCTGGACAAAAAACCTCTGCTGCCACAGCCACGACCACCCGGTATCGTTCTCTGAGGACAGTCTTTGGCCCAATGATCGAATTGACCCCAAACAAAACAGGCATAAGACTCCCCTCCTTGCTGTCCACCCCGACCTCCAGCTCCGACATATCCTCCCCTCCTGGGCCCCTGACCATGTGACCTCCATGGAGCTCTCCAAGTATAAGTCTGGGGAGCTCCCTGTCCCTCCTGTCAGTGATTAACTGGAGCAGAAGATGTGTTTGTCTCTGCAGCTCTCTGAGCCACCATCAGTTTTTTAGCTGATTTTTTTTCTCCGAGGCCTTTTGCCGGGTGTCTGCTAACTGCAATTTTAACAACTGAGCCTGTAAATTCTCCATCTGCTTGTCTTCACTGGCTACCTCTTCAACAGAATTATGTAAACAATGGATAAGATGTCTTTCCTAGACATAAGAAGCACTGTCTGGTAAATCAGGATTATTCAGCATAGTTTGTTTCACAGAAACGGGGACTCCCTCCAGAACTGTAGTTCTAAACCAGACCTAATGGAGGCTCTCTTTGCTAGGATGGTGGCCCGTCTGTCGGATCCATAACTCTTTACATTCCTCCAAAAATTGGCAAGGATTTTTGTCAGGATCCCAAAGCAGCTTGGGTATCTTAGCAGATGTAGGTAGCGGATATTTTTCTCTCATAGTGTGACCAACTGCTTTGCTAATCAAATGGAACGGTAAATTGTCAGGCATGCCCTGTGACCCTGCGCTCTGTTCTACCTCATTCATTTCAAAAGTAGACATACATCTGGAAACAACCACCCGAAAATCACCAGTCCATAAAGTCAGTCCTGCAGTCAGCTGAGCCAGTCTGTCCAACCACAATGCTCCCCCTTCTGAGGGCGGATGCATCTTTTCAGCCAAACCAGTGACGTTGCCTAATGCTAGTGGCTTATATTTGTCACCTGTTGGGCATGCAATCAGTGGCAGCTGCTTGCTACTTCTAGTAGAAATCAACCCGTTTACTTTTTCCTCTGGCCTTTTCTTTTGTTGTTTTGTCTTTTTGACTCTAATTTTTTTCACTCAGTCCTGACTGTCTGTCTGTGAGTCGGAAAATAAAACTTCAGCAGCCTCGCTCTCCTCCTGGGAGAGCGGCGACTCCCTGTCGCGTTCAAGGTCAGAGTCTGAGTTGTCATCAGATTGTAACACGCCCCTCAGCTTCCCAGTGCACCTGACTGCTCTATTTTTCTACCTAGTATCTCCATGTCCACACCCCTGAGGAGCAAATGGATCCGCCTCTCTCCGTTCACCCGAATCAAAACTCTGTTCTTCTATGACTTGTAACATGCCTCCATTAACCTCCAAAACTGGATATAGACGGGCTGTTCCTATTGGCGAAGAACCATGCCCACCCCCGGATAAGAAGGTGGTACCGCCTCCTTCTTCTCCTAATTATCAATACACGCCATTTTAACAACTTCAGCGTACAAGTTCATGTTCTCAGTGTGCGCCATTTTGATGACTTCATCGTTCAAGGACATGCTTTCAGTGCACGCCATTTTGTCTTGTGGCAAAGGCCACACCTTTGTCTTCTCAGAGCTCACATTCTCCCTATTTAAATGGATTGCACCCTGACAAAATAAACATAATTTAAACAAAAGATTTTGACGTTCCTGAGCCTCGTTACAGTCTATTTTCGATTTTCTACTGTAACATCAGGATAAGTTTTGAGATCGATATCCTGGCAATGGATAGACTTTTCTGATATTTGGTATCTGATGATGGTTACAATGGTTTTTAAAAAGTGGTTTCTGATTATGTTGAGACCTGTGTCTGACAACTGGTGATGACGGTTAGAGTGTTTTCTAATCATTGGTTTCTGATAACTGTTTTCTGGTGATCTTCAGACTGGTTTCTGATATATGGTGTCTGATGACGGTTACAATGGTTTCTCATAATTTGTTTCTGATGACCATTTAGACTGGGTTTTGACATGTGGTATCTGATGTTTAGACTGGTTTGTGATAAGTAGTTTCTGATGAAGGTTAGACTGGTTTCTTATTATGTTTAGTATGCTTTATGGTGATGTTTAGACTGGTTTCTGATGATGTTTAGTATTATTTCTGATGACTTTTAGACTGGTTTCTGATAACTTGATTCTGATGATGTTTAGACTGCTTTTTGATAACTGGTGTCTGATGACATTCAGTCTGATTTCTGATGACATTAAGACTGGTTTCTGATGACGCTGTGACTGGTCTCTGATGACAGTTAGACTGGTTTCTGATGACGCTGTGACTGGTCTCTGATGACAGTTAGACTGGTTTCTGATGATATTTAGACTGATTTCTAAAGATGGTTAAACTGGTTTCTGATGACTTTCAGACTGCTTTGTGATGACGGTTAGAGTGGTTTCTGATAACTGGATTCTGATGATTTGTAGACTGATGTTAGATGACTTTAAGACTGGTTTCTTATTACGTTTAGACACATTTGTGGTAACTAGTTTCTGATGATTTTGACTGTTTCTTATAACTGGTTTCTGATGATATTTAAAATGGTTTCTGATCACTGGTTTCTGAAGATGGTTAAACTAGTTTTTCAATATGTTTAGACTGGTAACTGATGATGTTTTCACTGATTTGTGATAACTGGATTCTGATGATGTTGAGACTGGTTTCTGATAACTCGTTTCTGATGACAGTTAGACTAGTTTGTGGTGACAGGCTGGTTTCTGATATTGGTGTCTGATGATGTTTAGACTGTTGTATGATAACTGGCAGTAATAGTTGTAGTAGTAGTAGTTGTTGTAGTAGTAGTAAAAGACATATTAGTAGCAGCGGTAGCCATTGTAGCAGTAGTATTAGTATTAGTAGTAATAGTAGTATCAGCAGGAGTAGCAATCGTAGTAGTAGCACCAGAAGTAGTAGTAGCAGCAGTAGTCGAAGTAGTAGTAACAGTAGGAGTAGGAGCCGTAATAGCAGTAGTCAGAGTAGTAATAGCAGTCGGAGTAGTAGTAGTAGGAGTAGTAGTAGTAATAGGAATAGCAGTAGGAGTAGCAGTAGTAGTAGGACTAGTAGAAGCAGGAGTAGCACTAATAATAGTAGTAGTAGTAGTAGTAGTAGCAGTAGCAGTAGTGGTAATAGTACCAGTAGTCGGAGTAGCAATAGTAGTAGGAGTAGAAGCAGCAGCAGCAGTAGTAGTAGTAGTTATGTTCCTTCTGCAACTGGTGGCGTGAATGTGAATGGTGACGCCACACTGAGTCTCGCGAGAGGGAAAATTTGAATATGCTGGAAGACGCTAACTACAGAAATGAATTAAACTAGATTAATTAAGATTAATACGTCGCCGACACTCTATTGTCCTCAGTGAGTAAACACACTCTGATAATTTAACAGCTTTGTGCAGGAGGAACTGACGGATCTCGAAAACTATATCGGCGAATATTACAATAAGTATAATATGGATCCCGTCGAGCAGCCAGAGACAGAAAATCCTAACAAAAGGAAAAAGACTTCCTCTACGGACACTAGTGATCTACCAACGACTGAAGTAGAGGTTAGTGTATTAGCTTCTATTAACAAGAAACTTGATCTGATGGTTACGCTACGCAGCGAGATCAAAGAGTTACGAGCGAGTTTAGAATTTGCTAATAATCACATCGAAAAACTTGAACAAGCTAATACGTCTCTCCAAGCCACCGTTAAAGGTCTCGGAGAAAAAATGGACTCTGATGAAGGATAATAAAACAATGAAAGAAACTATACTAGACCTACAAACACGAAGTATGAGAGACAATATCATATTTACTGGTATATCAGAAAATCAAGATGAAAACCTGGAAGAACTTGTTAAAGAGTTCATGAAAACGCAACTTAAACTCCCAACTGGGACCGTAAATCAAATCAGTTTTGCCAGAGTTCACCGCCTCGGGAGACGCAAGGATAAATCATCCCGGCCCATAGTTGCTAAACTAGAA
>JAOWBL010001668.1:0-14927 GCA_028564865.1 Zenarchopterus dispar
CACAATTTGAAATTCTGACCATATTCTATGACAAGATTTGTTTCAAAAACACTGCATGTGTTTTAGGTTTTTGGGTTGGTTTGTTTGTTTGTTTGTTTGTTTGTTTGTTTGTTTGTTTGTTTGTTTGTTTGTTTTTGTAGTTCAGAGGAGGGAAAGTAGAAGGTCACAGATGCCAGTATGATTTTCATCACACAGAACAACAATTTCTGAGTTTGCACAGATTACATTCGTTATAAGCTTAAAGGAATAAGAACTGTTAATATAAATGTATATTGGTAGACCAAATTTTTCTTTTCAGAAAAACTCTGACTTTTTTTTTTTGAAAGAACACTAAGTCCTTCAGTTATTAAAAAAAAAAATCTCACATGTTTGTCCTATGATGAGACAAGGGATTTTGAGAGATATGAGATGTTCCTATCCAGATAAATATAAATCATATCCATTCTCAATGAATGGTGTCACAAATGTTAGATTCACATCAGTCTGGCAGGTTTCTAAACATATTTCTAAACTGATGTGGATTTGACAATAAATGCATCAAAATAATAATGTTAGTGGTTCAAAAAACAAATCTATCTACACCTTGATTTGTTTTCCATCTCCTTTCCTTGAAAAGACGGGATCCCTTTTCTTTTTGCCTCTCATATTTGTTGAAGCACATAACCTTGATACTGGATGAGTGAAATACTGCATTAACTCCAGTCTGTCAAGTTGGCATTGCAAAAGAATGAGTCAGAGGGGCTTTTCAGTTATATTACTTGTGATATATCCTTTCTCCCAGATGAAGCCGCATTCATGTCTTCATCTGTTTTATATCAAAAATCATACAATGTTTTTTGAGGATGTACTTAAATTTGACAATCACCACATTAGTCGCTCTGTAACATGGAATTATACTCATGCAGAACATGCAAACCATTAAGGCAGGCATGTTCTGAAGGTGGTGTCAATAGAAAGTTGTCTCAGGAAAATAAATACCTTGCAGTGACTGGAATGCTCCTTCAGGCAGAATCCAATGGTACTGTACAAACAGCTTCTTCTGGGCCTGTCTGAACTCATACTGTGATATTTCCAGTTGAAATGGAAATGTGACTCAGCTCAAGTCAAAACAAGAAAGTAGTATAATAAAATAAATAAAAATTCTGTTTCCAATGTACTATCTTGTAATTGCCCACATCAGACTTGCTTGGTATAGTTGTAACATGAGGACGCAGCTTTGATAGTGATTTGAGGAATGTGCCCACAACCTTTCTGAACATGATTATAATTATTTTCCACCTAATACATTTAGTTCACAGTATATACCAATTTGATATCCATATTTGTGTGTGAAATAAATTTAAATCTGGGTATTGGTGACCTTTGTTCTTTGTGTATACAGCATTTTTCATTATATTTTCCAAGTAACAGTACTAAGGCATTTCAATATGCTTGTGATTTTAGAAAAGACTCCTCTTATGAGAATACTGGCAACTAAAAAATGATCATTATTGAACTATGCTGAAACCACAGCCAGAAGCCACATTTCTTTGGATTGTCTCAGCACCTATAGTATTTGGGAAGTAGCAGAACACTTTCTGAGGGGCCAAACAAGGTCTACAGTAGTGTCCAGCTGTGAGAATAATCCTTTTCAGAGATATTGTAAACTGTTTTCAGGTAACACCATTTCACTTCCTCACTGGGGCACAAGTTCCCAAATTAAACAACTTTGTAAGTAGGTAATGGAAGATCCTACATTTACATTATGGAAATTGTTATTCGAACATATAAAATACACAAACATCTTTCATAGCAAGTGTCCTCAAAGTTCAGCACCTGTAGACAAGTCTACGTATGAACGCTACGTACATCCTTGAACATGTGACTACCCCTTAATCCAACAATGCTTGCTTGTGCTTTGTTTTGTTGATTCCTTTATTTACATCCTGTTTCTAAGGTTATAGCTGAAGCATGGATGACTGGGATAAGGGGAGGGTTTTGTT
Organism: Zenarchopterus dispar; assembly: GCA_028564865.1. Lineage (NCBI taxonomy): Eukaryota > Metazoa > Chordata > Actinopteri > Beloniformes > Zenarchopteridae > Zenarchopterus > Zenarchopterus dispar. Next base: position 1,983 of record JAOWBL010001668.1, read on the forward strand.
ATTTTTGTGTCTGAAGGTTTTGAGCAAGTATTTATACAAATGACACGGTAAACTTGCAAACATCAATGTGATTGTTTTAGCTCTTCCCCTAAAATGAAATTCAATGTTATATTGCCTCTGACAGCTTCAAAACAAACATGTATTAACATTACATGCCCTCACGAATGACAAGGGCATTAGATATGTGTCTGGCTCATCAACCCAAAGAGAGTCAAGAGTTCTAAGTGTGCTTCACAACAAATTGTTCTTCAATTGTCCTTCACAGAGCAACTGAATTTCTTAAGTGCTCTTAGAAAACTGCAGGATAAGTCAAAGTTAGCAGATGTAAACTCACTTGATTTGTTACATTCCATCACCTTTCTTGTACATTAAAAATATAACATGTAACATTTTCACTAGAAGCAGTTGTATGTGCAAGGTCAAATACTTACATGTGGTGTATTTGTAGACATACGTTGTATGATATATAAAATATCTCACTCACTTGGATGAAAACAATGCCCTAGAAAGAATCCTCAAGCTTTCAGTCAAAGATTATTTTCTTCAGGTGGCTAAGGCAATTAATTATTAATTTAATTCGTTCATTCCAATCACTCTTCTCTGAAAATGCTTCACCTATTCAAGATCACAGGAGAACCCAGTGGTGGGTTATGACTGATGACTGGTCCTAGTCCATTTCAGGGTTAAAACTATGTTTCACTTTTAATGCTTATACATAGTGCCCTCAAGTGGCAAAATAATACTCTTACATGAAGAATATGAGGGTTAATCCATGTAACGTTTGAGAAATCTCTTTATTGTATTTTTCTGGAATTTATTGCTAAGCTTTAATGAAAGACATAACATAAAAATGTAGACGTAAAACCCTGGATTCACTGGTTGTTGATTCAATGATAAATCTCAATATGAATACAATTAATATTTTCTCAGAAACAAGGAGAAATATTGAAAGATACAAACAATCCCAGAATCTTCAGAGCATGATGTGAATTATGACCCATGTGACATTATAGGATGATGAGTCAAAAAAAAAGATAGAAAAAGGTGAACGATCCCTCTTTTAGGAACTCTCACAGAAGTCATATTCAGTCTCCCCCAAGTCCTGGTCTCATCTTTCCTCCATCCTGTTGCCTGTGACCAGAAATCTGATCTCTGTTAAAATATTCCCTGAATGACCTTGAAGGATTCAAAAAGTGGAAAAGCATTTTCCAAAAGGGCAATAAAGGAATAAAGGAAGGTATTGAAGCCTTTTTGGCATCTGTGGCACATAATCCTGTATTGTATTTCAAACATATCGTGTCTTTTCCTTGTGTCATCCTGTCCCATTTCACATGTTAGAGACAAAGATGCAAGGAGAAGAGGTCAGCAGCAGAATAAAGGATGTACAAACTAAGAAATGACAAGAAGTGAGACAGGCACTTTAACAACCAAATCTGTTGTTAGTCTGGATGTGAGCTCCCTCTGCAGAGCTGGAATATATGGTGCTGGAACAGTAGAGAGGCTCTTGCTGCTGGAGAAATTGCCGTTGTCTCAAGGTTTTTGGTTTTTGGTATCTCATCCTTGTGTCCTGAATGGAAGCTGGACAAGTCCACATCCACACTGAAAGGTGGAAAACTTTATTAAAGTTTATCCAACTAGAACTAGAACATAAAATCATTTCTTATCTTTGCATTGCACCAAACAATTATGTTTTAATAGTAAAAAAGGAAAAGCTGCCATTGATATTTATATTTAATGCAATTCAACTTTCTGTCAAGAGTAAAATTGGAGATTAGGAAACTCTGTATTACATAATTAGTTATGCAGAAGCTAAAATGCAAAAATCAAAAGGTTAGAAACTACAGAGACATTACTACATTCCATAAATTCCAATACAAAAAGCACTACACTGTGCATTTGGACATAGATTTTTAACCTTTCTGAATTAAAAAGAAAAAAGGTTTGGATGAATAAAAATACCCAAAATGTCATCTTTGACTTGTGCATGTTTAATGTTATTTATCTTGCCTCAGGCTTGTTTAAAATATAAATGCAACCATCACTGAATAAAGAATTTATTTGGAAAAAATATATACGCTACCTGACACAATTCAGGGGACTGATTGAACTTTTGAAAATTGAACATACTGTAAATAAAAGCTGAATCTATTTTATGCTTTTGAGTAATAGGTTTGCCAAAATGTACTTCTCTGTATGTTTTGAATTTATTTGGGGCATCTGAAAAACAAACAAAAATAAAAAAACAAAAAAAGCATAAAAGACCTATGTAGACCAAGTAGACATCTGTCCCTGAAAGTAAAGTGATAGGATTTTTTTTCTATTTTATATATTCTCTTAAAAGTGCTGTAGCTTGTTTAAAGTGCTTCAATAGTGACTGTTTTATAAATACTACCCACATGCCTCTAATATATGGGATATCACCATCACATGGATTCAACTCTCACCAGAAAAATGAATAAATAAATAAGTAAATAAATATAAAATCAAATGTTCTAGAATTGAAACAGTTGTCTGAGTTGAAGTAAAACTATTCTTTGTAATCTTGCAATCTTGTAATTTTCCATTGTATCATACCATGAATTCATCTGCCCATCATCTGTGTCACTGGCTGGAGGTGGAGCGGGTATGCGAGCAAGGGACAATGGAAACACTCTGGTGTTTGCCACTTTCTGACATAGAAGGTCTGTTTCTGCAGTATCTGTAACTTTTCCAGAGGTGCACACCTCTTTGCTAAAATCAGCTGCATGTTTTGAGTTTTCATAACTGAGAAGCAGCCTGCGTGCACGGATCCCTGGTGTCTTTCTACTAGCGGGTTCTGAAGTGGTATGGGGAGGTGGAGAAGGGGACAGCATGGTGTCTGAGGGCAGCCACAGCCGAGTTATGTCAGGTGATAAGGCTTCTCGATGATGCAGGTCTGATGACAGCAAGAAAATTAAATATCACCCATTTGGTTCAATTATGTATGTCTAGACGTTAACAAAGGATCACATTTGGTCTTTACTACTTATACTCTGTGAATGCTGACCTGGGGAAGGAGACTGGAGAGTAGAATCTGGTGAGGCAGCATCTAGGCTGTTACAGAGTTTGTCCTCCCATCGTATTTCATCATAACTGTTGCTTCTAAAATCATCAAAGTCTTCTTCTTCAACACAATCTGCCTCTTCTTCGGTACCATGGTAAATGGTTAAAAGTTGCTGTAATCTTTCTTTTTCTATTGCCTCAAGTTGCCTGAAAAACAATGAAGGAAAACATTCTGTTTCAGCCTCCCGAACACCTGGTTGACAATGAATGTAAGTAATGAATTTTGAGCATGTAACTCTGTGTCATGCATTTACAAACAAAACAAACTGCTGGTATCCAAATGCACATATTTGAATTGAAATTCATGTATTATCTCAGTAGAAAAGATCATTTAAAATGAGATTTTATAACATCCATCCATTCATCCATCCATTTTCTATACCCACTGAACCCATCCACTGGGTCATGGGGGTCTGCGGGAGCCAATCCCAGCCCATCTCAGGTGAGAGGCAGGGGTACACCCTGGACAGGTCACGAGTCCGTCACAGGGAGTTTATAACATATAACATGTAACCATTTAATACCTGCTATGTTTTTCCCTCCAAATCTTCAGCTCAGCAATGATATCCTTGCATTCTCCAAGATCAAAGTCCTTGAGGTCATAAGTGTATTCTGGTATGTGGATAGGTAGGTCCCCAGGGGTTAAAATTGATTTGGTAGGTGCTGTCTGCAATACAGAAGATGGAAGAACAAGTTTTAAGAGTAAGAAAAGAAGCTATGAAATCCATAAATAGAAACTCTCTAAAAGCTGGGTAAATTTGTTATGGATAGAGACTTGTGGGACTGGCCAGACAGAAACAGATGATAAAAACAAGTAAAATAGTTAGTGTAACAGTTTGCATGATGTTGGCAGTAAAAGCCCCCTGATTGTGCCCTTTTGAGACAGCTCTTCACACGTCATGATCACCTGTGACCTCCACTCATTGTGCTCGTCTTTTCTGGTTTCTGTCCTCCTACTTATTAGCTGCTTCTGTTTTACTGACATGACATTAAAGCTACTGGTGCCAGACAGCTATTATCACCCGTCACAGCTCATAAAGCTTGTCATTTCTCTCCGTTGACATTAAAGACATTGCTGCATGAAAACAGCATGATAAAAGTAGCAGAATGATTAACTGATGGCTTAACCTGATTTGTGACAGACACATGATTTTTTTTGTTTTGTTTTGTTTTTGTTTTTTATTCAGTGGTTAGCAGAAACTTTTGGCCACTTACTCTCAGTTTCTCTTGCCTTGCTCGAATAGCCTGGACTGGGTTACCACAGAAGAAGATCTTGCCAGCTCCTTCACAAATCAACAGATGAAAGGGATTTCAACAAATGAAAGCATTAGTGCATTTGTGTGTTTGCGCAACTGAAACCTCTTGGTAACACTATAGAGTAAATGTTACTGTTAGCACTGATGAAACTCATACTCTGTATGCAATATGAACCTTTAAAAAAAATTGATCTTTGACTAAAACTAAATACAATGTCATGATGAACCAGCAGTGCCTAACCATGTGTAAGGATGCTGGTTTCTGCTTCCACTGCTGCTAGATCAAAATCTGAAGAACCAGATCTCAATCCAGCACAGGACAGAACCCCTGGCCTCATTGCTGACATTGGTCTGGAGCCCATGAGAGGTCTGATGCCTGTCTCTGTTAGGGGCCTGATGCAGGAAGGACTGGAAGAGGGGCGTCTAGCAGAGGTTTGCTTGCTGTAGGCGACCACTCTATCTGCTGTCTCCACAACAAATACAGAAGTGAGATTCCCTTTGAAAGGAGGCATCTTCAATTAACCTATTTCTGTTCAACAATTCAAAATGCCATGTACAAACCATCTTTATTGGCAGCCTTGGAAAAGCTACACTCCTTAATTGAGTTTCTGAGAACATCCCAGTCTTCTCCCTTGATGCTGCAGCATGTCAGCCTGTCGTCCTCCACCTTTACATCATCCAGGTAACGCAGCTGAGGGACCAACTCCCTCACTGCTGCCCTGTAACTATAGCCTGTCATCTGGGTGAAAGAAAGGCAACAAGGAACAAGAGAGAGATAAGATGTAATGGGAGCACATGGGAAAAGAGGCATGGAGCACAATAAAATAGAAGGTACATTACATTAGTTGGAAACTTACTTATAGATGTACCTTTTATATGAGCAAAAGAATTGTTTCATCCAAGTATTAGTTCAGTACTAGTTGTAAAAATCACATGGATGTTATGTAAATGTAAGACAGTAAGCTCACATACACACATACACACACACACACACACACACACATATATATATATATATATATGTACACCTCTTAAATCTGTGCTTGACATAGACTTAGCCACTTGTTTAGTATTCCAATCTAGTATGAAAAGTTTGAATGTAGTTACACTATTGAAATAAATATAGAATGAAGTTTGAGATTATGTTGCTGAAGTGAGCAAGCTATTTCAAACACTGATTTTTCCAAATGCCATATCTTGTTTTAAAACATGTATATTTCTTCTCTGCATTATTGTTGCATTTAGAGATGTGTTAATTAGACATGCCTGGAACTAAAGCATCTTTTTCACAGTTCTGGATGCTGAGCCCGCATCAGTCCATTTTTCTGTAAATGTGATCAGTGCCACAAGAGGGCCTCCAGATCACAGCCATTCACTATTAGTCTGGGATTTACTCCTTTTCTAATTGATTCTCTTACAATTTTACCAATACTGTGTACTTAAGATGATAAATTATCCAAACTATATACATACACTGGAGAAATAGTCTGTATTTATTCTTAAATTGTTAAAAAAAAACTTAAAAGAAATTAGAGCTAACCTGTGGTCTTTAAATAAAATAACAATCTTTTATTTCTAAAAGACCAAACCTGGATCTTTCTTGGGTGTTCCCTTATAGACATGTTAAAGAGTTGCTGCCAGTTCACCTTATTAGTTGTGAAACATTGTAAAAGTTGTTGGTTTTTTTTACTACATTATTGTTATGCTTTTTAGCATTCCACAACTTTTTGAGTATTTTGTTTTCCTAGTTGCAGCCTTTCTGACATCAGTTGTTGATGTCAATTGTAAAATGAAAATGTATACATTAAATAATAACAATAATTTCACACTTTTATCATTTTATAAGTTAACAGCTTGTGTGACAAAAGAACTGCAATGTGGTGTGGAAAATTATTTGCACAAAGACAGACAAAAAGAAAGGATAGTTGCTAAGTAAATCACTGATGTACTTAGCAATCAAATGAGAGCTCAGCACTCCTGGTCTTCACCAAACTGCAGAGCAGCAGTGAATGAAAAAGAGAGTGAAAGGATGGCAAAGAGGAAATGAAAAAGAAAAGAGGGGAAGAAAAAGGCCTAACAGAGAGGAAGTGAGCTGATATGTCTCTTTGCATGTGCTAGAAAAAACAAAGAGAGAAATAGGAGTGAAATTTGGCAAGACAGCCTACCCAAGAACCACTCACTCACTACAAAGCATTGGCCTAATGCGTATTCAGCTCAGCATCTCCACTTTTTGCTCTAGTTTCCTAATTAATGCTCTGGTGGTAGCTGTAAATAAACACATTCATGGCGGCCCAAAAAAACAGCCCAGCTCACTGTGGAGGAAATGCAGTTTATGCCATGTACCCAGCAACACTCACCATGATTCAGCTGAGTTAACTGAATGGTGAGTCACACTGTCTGATGGTCATTTAAATGAAATTAATCATGCAGTGGCTACATTTTTTTCCCTTGTTTTAATGGCACCTGTGTAGTGAGCTCAGATCACACAGCTACTTTAATGTGTCAACAAACACTTATTACACTCTGGTAACTGTCTGACAGAGCTGTGAAGACTGGCAGCCTGTTGGCACAGGACACACTGATGGATGAGCAGAAGAAAAAGCTGCAATTGCGAATTAGATTGTACAACATCAACAGAACACACCACTTCCTGCTTGGGAACCCTGCCCAGCTCCTTGCTCAAGGTTTATTCAACTCCAGTTTTGTTTTTATCTTTAGCCAGACTACCGTCACTCTAAGTGTTGACCACATTGTGGAGTATCTTTAATTTATGTGGAGCAGAGGTATGACTTTTGCAGCTAATTTTGGCTATCATTGATTCTAATATGTTTGCACTGGCAGAAAACTTTTCAGACATGTGTGCCAGCTGAAAAGAAAAGAAGAAACAAACTAGATGATAATAAACAAGAACACAGATAAACTGATTTAGTGAAGTAAACACTGATGTTTTAGGAGCTAAATGTCATCTCTGTAACCTAATTCAAGTGCCTTTTCTTTTTTTTATATGTTAGTTAAGGCATTTTTGAAAAAATCATTTACATGCTATTAAACACAACATAAGAGAATTTCTCTACCTGACAGGAAGTGGAATTTGGACGTACACACACAGGGTTTCCCTCGAGGGTAAGTGTGTGGAGTTTGGGACACAACCCCAGATACTGAACCTGGATTAAGTCATCCACATCATTCCCTTCCAGATCTAACAGCTCCAGGTTCTCCAGCATGGCAACCTGACCCAAGTCTGACACACTGTTATAAGCCACGTACAGTTCCTGAAAATGAGAACAGAACTGAGTTTAGATTGACAAGAAAAAGGTAAAAGTTATGTTTTGGATGGTGGAAAAAAATCAGTTGTTACAAAAGCATATAAGATTAATTTAACACAGCAAATGATAAAAAAAAGGACATACTAAAAAGAGACAGAACATCTAGTATAAGGTTATTTAGGTTTTTTGCATTTGCTGCACACATTTGTAGGATATCAGATGACGAGTCACTAATGCACAACATGAAAAGGTAAATTAGAAAAAGGTAAGAAATTAATTGTAAAAGACATTTAATTTTTTTGCCTTGAACTATTTTCTTTTAATTATATCCACTTTAGACTTCAGCAAACTATATTTCATGAACTCTAGAATCCTACATTTTCTTCTTCAGTTTAATGACCTTTTGAAGTGTCTCCATAAAGTGATCCGAGGTCTATAAAGTGTACCTTAAGACAAGAGAAAGTAGAAATGCCATCTAAATCTTTTAGAGAGCTGAAAGACATCCAGAGCACCTGCAAATGGGAGAGGCTGGTTCCCAAGTCTCTATGGAGACAAAATAGCACAAACGTTATGCAGAGGGAAGGATGAAAGTTACACAGAACTGTGAATTCTAAGAAACAGTAAGCAGTGTTTGAATCACTGAAGCTTGACTTCTTCAGAATAGATTCCTTTCGTTCCCACTTGTCTATTTACAGCACGACTCAGCTTGAACTTTTCCACAGAAATTTTTTTAGGCTTTCCAACCAAAACCTAAGTCCAGTGTAGGAAATACTAAAGGCAGTGTATGTCCAGCTGGCACTGCTCTGTTCTGCTCTGCTGCTTACAGGGTGGAGCAGACAGCTCTCTGTCTTTCTGCTCGTACTTGTTTATACTCCAGTTAGTTCTTTGGCAGCAATTTCCACCTGCTCTATTGTGAATTCACTTAAATTCAAAACACTTTATTAATACCTGAAGGGAGTTTTCATAAGAAATAATGTTAAATTAATGACTTAAAAAAATCTCCAAAAGTGTGAAGATTTTTTTTAAAAATTCAAGTTATTAATTGTCTTTGACAACATAGCTGTGAAAACGAGCAGAGTGGAATGATAATCTGGGACAAACTGTGGATATCAAAATGAAACTGTATCAAAATGAATGAATTTGAAATCTTAGACAGCACAAAAACGTCTTTGTCCTTTTGTGAGTGAGACAGCTGTTGAACCTGTTCTGTAGAATCTTAAAGACCACAAGGAAGCTCACATCTGCTCGTGCCTATTTTACAAGCTGCCGCATGCATCTTCCAAGCGTTCATATTGTGTTACAAGTCTCTGTCAAACAGGCTTCGGTAAAGTAAATAAGAGACCTACGTCTGAATTTCAACTGCACTTTACCTTTTGAGATACATGTCCCTACAATTTCTACCCTTTTTAAAGAACTATCGGACACAAAGCAGTATGTTTTTATGGCTTCCAAGAACAGTGTGAGGCATGACAGTATCCAGCTGGCTTTATCTCTTCTCAAGGTCAAATTACAGATAACGTTGAGAATTGCCATGGTGTGTCTCTAACTATAAATGAAATAAGTCATCGCAATAAAAAGAAGCAGTCTTTCATTTTAAACCACAAAACAGATTTGGCTTTTTACGTTAGTACTGGTAGTAACTTCTTGAAATTTCAGAAGTCTGTAATATTCCATTAAGTAATTTTCTTTGAAAGAACAGACTGTTAGAAAACAAGAGGGTGGTATTTGGTGTTATGTAACTTACCTAACCGACGTGATCAAACTGTTGTTCATTTTGAGTTGCTCTAATCTGGGCAAGTAGGTACCTAAAAATGATCAAATAAGCAAAGCCACATTTGTTTCTTTTTGTGTAATACAGGTATTATTCCTGACAACTTGGTCCATTTACAATGAGAGGTTGTTTGATCAGATGTTCAGCTTCAGTTACCTAAAGGGAAGTATACCTTCAGAGGGGCACTAGGCTTGACTCACACAAGTACAGACAGTACTCCTTTAGACATACACTCATTACGCAATTTAAGATTTAGGTGAGTACAGTCAAAAGTTCCTTGGCCATTATCAGCTCAATCATGAATAGCTGACATGAACAACTGACTTCTTGTAACGCAAACTCTGCGTAAACTCTTAATGACTGTTTTCATGAGCGATAACTCTCATGAAAAGAAACATTGTCTTTGTGGTTGTGCAATACAGTTTTAAAATACAGGACCATGATATGACTGTAAATGACTGCATGTACAACATAACTTACCAAAGTTACCCAGTGTGTTTTTTTGGGTGTTTATGCAGACTTCCAATAAGGTTACATGAGAGAGGTCCCTCGTTCCACACAGCAATTCCTAAAAGGGACAGAAATTTCCAGGTGACCCAAATCAATGTACACTAAACCAGAAATGTATCATCACTCAAGAGATTTCCTTATCCAGACTTTTCTTGTTTATTTGTTTTTAAGAAATTGGCATTATGTAAATTCTGAATTTGGACTCAGTTTGAATGAACTGGATTATAAATGTCCTGTGATGCACATGGTGACCGGCCCACAGCGTACCCTTGGCATTCACCTGAAGAAAGTTATTAAAGATTGGAGCAGATTCTGAAATAGGACTAAGTGGGTATAGATAATACATGGATCCCCAGATTACAAATGGATTACAATAACTGGACTGAACTGGAGTGAGTTTGGACTGAATTGAATTCTATTACATGGGACTATAATAGAACTTGTTAACTTTTGTGTAAAGTGCCTTGGGAGGATTTTTTTTCATGAATTGCATTATACAAAAATACTGAAATAACGATAACTGACTTTTGTCTGCCCTCCCTTTGAAACAACTATTTGCTACCTTTCAAATGAAGTGTGTGCTTCCTTTTAATAGTTTGTTTGAAAAATAAAATAAGAAAAACACTGACAGTAGTGGCATTAGTCCATTGATATTAGATAGGTTTTCATTATGATTGGATGCTAAATATTAATGCTGTTAAAATGGAGAAAAATCAACATCATAAAACTAAAAATGTAAGTACATGCTAAAATAACTTTAACATCAGTCTATGTAAACAAAATGTCAACTTGATGATATTGTGGTTAAAGCTCTGGCCAGACCTTAACCAGGAACTGGTAATCATAGAGAGAGTTTTAAAAGTCAGAATTTGCTTTAAATACAAATGTAAAAAAATCTGGCAGGATTTGATACTAATTTATACCACATTCTGAAGAGGAAAAAATCTTAGAGAATCTGATTCCTATGATCAAATATTAATGAAAGTATAGTAAAGTCTATTTATAGATGTATAAAAAATGAACAGAAAATGAAGACAATTTATTATTTGTACAAGTTTGTAGGAATTCAGGAAATCTTTAAAACTAAGAAAATTAAATATTGTGAAACATAGTACAATAATATACAATAATGAAATCTTACTAACCCTGTTATAGACTGGTGAGTGGCAACCTGGCCAAGGTGTATTCCCACCTTTTACTCTGAGAGGTGGAATAGATTAATCGGATTTTATTCATCTGTCCATTAAAGGACAGATGAAGAAAATCCATATGGCTTCTTTACTGTAATTAGTTTAGCATGATAGTAAAAGCCTATTATACAGAAGTGAAATTATATAGTATTTTAAGAAAAAGATTGTCACATACATAAATTAGAGAGACAATGGAAATTGAAAAAAACACCTTTGCCCAAAAGTTTAAAGTTTTTCTTTTTTAAAATAAGTTATTTATTTTCTTGAGACACAGAGAAAAAAACATCTTGCTTTTTTAAAATAATAGTTTAAGTATTGTGGTTCAAAGAAATATTTTGCACCATTTATTTTCCCCCCAAAAAGTATTTACCAGTGTTTAATTTTTACTGATTGTCCCTTGTAGAGAACATCAGCTCTTACTTGGTAAGGAACTTAATGAATTTAGTAGACCACTCAATAATGTTTCATAGTTAAAATTTTCAACTGGTTGTGTTTGTGACCACGGTTGTGACTTTGAGCATGTGTGTGATCAACATTGTGAACTAAATCTGCCTTTGTTTCCCTTTGTAAACTTTTCTATACCCTTACACATCGCTCCTAATCCATAATGCACATTGGGTGCCATCACTTTGTTGTGGTTCAGAGTCCTCAACGACTGCAGGATCCTCCTCAGAGCTTTCAGCTTCCTTCTCTCACTGGCCTTCCTCTACCTTATCTTCAGATGACTCTAAATCAGATTATTTTTCCGTAATTCTTGAAAAAAATCAATACAGCCTCATTTATCCCTCTCCAAGATTTTAAAAATGAGAGGATAGTAAGTCCTGATGTCCACTGCAAAGCACATTGAATAAAAGTTGTGTTTTCAACAATTCAAATTATTGTGTCTTTTTTATGTTCTTAATTGAAGTTAGGGCCTTTATATTAAATAAACAACTTGATTTTTAGCAGGACAAATACAATATCTACAAAAAAACTGATGATTTACTTCACCTGTTGCCATGAAATGTGGGTGTTGAAATTGCTGCCATTTTGAAGACACAGTTTAGGAGTTGTGAAAACCCCACCCCTATATGTAGGGCATCCAAAGAAAGACCAGGATGTCCTCTTTAAGGGACAAAAGGATTCAGATAGATTCGGTCAATTATGTTCAACTTAAAGGTCTTAGACTCATGTCCCACACAAAGGACATAAGCAAATTGCTGGATCTCAGGAGGATAAAATCAGTGTCTGTGTTTGTTATTTGTATGTGAGATTTGCCACAAGCAATGCCAGACAGAATTGCCACACAGTATTTTTGTGATGCAGTGACAATAAAGGCTTTCTGATTCTAATTCTAAGGAATTACATAAGATTAATACTTAACTTTTATGTGCTTCTCAAACCATAGCTGAGGGTTTTTGACAATGCCAAGATACTTACAGCATACTGTATACTTTCTTTATTGCAATGTATGTAGGGCCTTTGATTTTGTGTTTCTATTGTGAAGCAGATGCAAACGTTTTGTTTTGTTTTTCAAAATAGATCTGGTAAACATTTCAACATCTAACATTTTTACATTAGATAATTATAGTATGCATGTTCTTTTTGGCTTCAACCCACAGTCCAAAAAACGTGTATCAGGTTGATTTGTGATTCTAGGTACTACACAATGCATGTAATTTCTTTATATGTAGCTCTGTGATGGACTAGCAACCTGACAAGGGTGTATTCCTGCCTTTTGCACAAAGAGAACGGGAAAAGTCTGAAGCAGATCCTGGAGCCCTGAATTTAAATAAGCAAGTACTATAGATAATGGGTGGGTAGATGGATGGATGGATGGATGGATGGATGGATGGATGGATGGATGGATGGATGGATGGATGGATGGATGG
>JAOWBL010001669.1:4262-14925 GCA_028564865.1 Zenarchopterus dispar
TTGATGTTCTCCCTTCCCCTCCGTGCTCACCATCCCACCGTACACCTGGACTCTGGTGGTGTCGTTGTCCTCCACTTCCCACCCGTATCTGCCCCGGGGTTTCTCACCCTCCTTCTCATTCTCTTCCACACCTCTAACCTCCATTTGTACTTGCTATTCTTCTCCATCTGCATCTCCTTCATACTCTCCAGTTTCGCTCCGTTGCTCATCTCTCTCTCGCTGTGGCGTTTTGGACGACAGGTCCTTGATAAGGTGCAACGATACGCTGAAGCCAGAGGAAACGGGTCAGCCTAAAAGGCATCGCGCTTTCCTCTGGATAAGGGAATAAGACTGTCCACTGACGCTGTATTTTTTTAAAATCTCATTTTGGTCTGGTGATGATAAGGAGATTTTTACATTATTCCCCCAAACCCTTCTTATCTATGAAACCCAAAACAGCCCAGCTTCGAGGATGCGGGTTTCCCAGATATCATTAAAGTGGACAGTTTGGTAGTTCATCACAAAGCCACAGTGAGGGGAAAAAAAAACAAAACATTTTATGAGACGTAAATAAATAAAGCCTCCAGCCTCCAGTGAGTTGTTTAAACCTTTGGAAGCAAACTTCTGGATTAGTTGTGTTTATCTTTTGTTTGACTGCATGAGAGACCGGGGGGGGGGGGTCCGACTTTGTCGGGTTGGGCTCTTGGTGATCGGATTTCTTAGGTTGCATTTCAGCACAAGGTCTGAGTGGGGTCTTCATTTCAGAAACAAACAACTGTAAATGATGGAAAACAAAGGGAAGGAGTACTCCAGTCAGACAGAACATGGAGGTGGTTTGACTGGTTGTGTCCTAAAGAGGGCACAAGTCACAACTCACTAGTCCCTCTAGTATGAAAAATAGTAATCTTTTTAAAGACTGTTGACTCTAAAACAAAACATACCATTTAACAAGTTGTGCCTGACTGGTGTGGTTACGTCAGCCATCAAGTACACCGAGTTTGGACTTCCATACTTGGAGTTCAGGAGAACGCAGTTCACTCTTAATGATACTGGAATGGGGTCACATGACCAACTCATATCTATAAATGTCTACAGTTTAATTAAGCACAACAAAAAACAAACAAAACAAAAAAAACACCACTCACATTAAGACAAAGATTGTTCTGCAGCTCCGTCATGTGCTTTAGGACACTGAACCCAGCATTTACTCCACCACTAGAGGCCCATTTATGATCCCTAACAAACTGCAACAGCCTTCAGCTCATCTGCACTGTTGGTCTGGTGGATTTCCTTCCTACTGACAAAGGTTCTGTATGAGGTTCTGGTCCGGTGACTTTGCTGGTGACATGAAGAACTGTGACCCTGTGGTTGTTGAACCCGGTGCTGGTATTTTTGGAGGTGTGGGCAGGTGATTGAAATATTGAATGAGCATCTCCATAAAGCCTGTCAGCAGAGAGAAACATGAGCTCCTCTAAGATTTGGTAAACAGCTGCGGCGACTTTGTACTTTTATAAAACACAGCGAACCAGAACCAGCGGATGACTTCAACTTTTAAAAGATATTCTTATTGAGATGCACATTTACGTTGTTTCCCATGAAGTTGGAATAGTCTTGGTTTTAGAAACATTTCTGTTTTTATTTACACACATTTCATATGAAGATTTAAAACAAAAAAAACTATTTTACTCCAACTTTATGCAAAACAGTATACGTCACAATTGATCTTAGATAGTTGAGTGTATATAAAAGATAAGTGTTAATTTGTGAAATCTTTAATCTGTTTTTGAAAGATGTAAATGGGGAAAAAATGGGACTTTGGTGATACACATTAACTTCAAAACTAACTTCAGGGTGGGGATGTAAATCTGACAGAAACTGAACATTTGCTGCAGTTAATGGGACCAGGTGCTGCTGCTGATGGCAGGCCTTGACATATCTGGAAAAGGAGACAGAGGACAAACTCTGTCTCACAAGCAAGGACAATAATACATCCTGTCAGCAGGGACGTAATCAAGTCAGGGATTATACGATATCCTCCTGAGAACCGGGGAAAAAAAAGTGTCTTTCAAAATCCCTTTTTTTATGATTTCCTAGATGTTTGGAGATAAAATAACAACTCACAATTTAAAAATTTACAAAAATTATTTTATTTTAGATTTTACAGTAGTTGACAACTGAACAATTCCTCTAATAAACGGTGAGCCTTCGAAATCAAAATAGACTGACACCAAATTATAATTCCTGACATGTTCCTAAACAAGAAAATATATGATTACCATAGGTAAACAAACAACATCACAACAGTATTTGACTTACCGTTTATCTTTTTCTGGCATGTATGTTTTGTTGCAGTTTCACATTGTGTGTCATAATGAAAACAAACTTCCTCTTATGCCACCCAAACACATGAGATATCATTTGAAAGGTCAGGATGTCCTCTACGAAGGACACCGGGGCTTGGTGAGGTAGCTCAAATGAGTCAAAATATATAAACCAAAAAAAAATGTCCACTCCAGAGGACAATGCATGATTATAAGATTTTTATTTGATTATTATATTAAATTAGATTATTATCAATGCTGATACTAGTTATCTGTTACATAATAAACTCTGATCACATAAAACATTTTAGCTGACAATCGTTACGGTCAAGTAGTGGTGCTTTGACAAAAATAGTCCCTTATATTTTTCAGTTTATAAAATTGTTGTGTTTATTTTTACATATTTATTTCTACACATGGTAAAATGCACAAGTCATCACATTTATATAAGAATATTTTGGAGGAAGTTTGTATAAAAGAATGAGTAAGAAATTGGTAAAAGGTGGCAAATTTAACAGAGGAAATATTTTCAAGATAAAAGAAATCAGAAGTAGTAGAAATGGGACAAAATTACTTCCAAAACAAAAGTTAAGTAATTTGAGTGAGATTGAAAAAAAAAAGTTGAATAAAATCAAAAGCAACATTTTTGGCAGGAGGGGGTTTGGAAAAAGAGCTCTAAATTCCACGCTGGTAGCAGCTCCAGTGACGTGGAGACCCGGGAGAGCCGGAGCGGTCGTCTCAGCTCCGGGAGGTTTGGACCAGCCTCGGAGGAAGGGACCGGTAACCTGATACCCCCAGATCTGCCTGTGTTACTCTGTTTAAGAGATGTTAATTTGTTAAGCGCCTTCTCACTGACCACTAATTGCTCCCAGACACAAATCCCATTTATTTTTGTAACCGTTCAGACAGACCTTCAAATACCCTTAAAGTAAACACTATCACTCCTCCAGACTCATTTGCAACGACGTGGACCATCAGCATCTGGAGTCTTTGACATTTTCAACCGGGTGGCTGCTGCTGATTCCCGTCTCCTGCAGTCCCGATCCCATCTCCGAACCGCTCTTCTGAGCTGGGGGGATTTGGCGACCAGCTGTTCCCACTCGTGGAACTGCACATATCAAAATTTCCAGCTGACTTGCCCGCTGCCACATCAGCTCTGAAAACCTTTGATGTCATGAATTTATTTTCCAAGTGATTTCATTTTATCGAATTGCTTCTGAAAATGTCCCTGTGGCAGATGAAAGAAACATTTTTTTTTTGTGGCTTTTTGCCTTTTTTAGGGGTAAGTGAAGTGGATCATAAAGTCTGTATATTGAGTCTTCATAGATTTTACATCAGATGCCCTTTCTGACACGATTCTCTCCATTTATCCGGATTTGGGACTAAAAGTATGAGAACACTGGCTTCAGACTTCTCAAGGCCCATTTATGCTCGATGCAGAAGACGCAGACAGAAGGAACCTTTCCTACCATCTCCTGCATGAAGCAATACCACTAGAAACCTGCGGGGGCAGTGTTGAGCAGTATAGCTAACGTGACCAGGACGGAAGACTAACATGTGACCAGGAGAAGAAGAATATCTGTGGACATGGAGTACAGTATTTGGAGAAGGAGACCGAGCACAAACTCTGTCACAACCATGGCAGAATTTTCAACTGTAATACATCCCACATGTCAGTGGGATCAACTGTGATGGAAAAATCACTCCACGTCAAGTGATTTTAATGGTCATCAGAGTGCATGATTCACAAAGTTGATCATACTCTATATTACATATCAAACTCTGCTGCTGCAGGCAGTTACTACGCCAAGGTAGTGGTGCTTCTTCACAAATGCATCTGTAAATAAGAGCATGTTAGACTTAATAAAATATTTATTTTGTCACTTGGAATTCAATTATGAAGAGTTTCGTACCATTGGAGGGCAGGTTTTTTGAGATCAAAAGTGACAGCAAAAGGTTTGATAAGTAAAAGTTTGTTTTGAACTCACTAATGGAAAAAGTTACAGAAAAGAATCCCAAAGACGACTAAATCTGGCTTGCAGGGTGGTTGCATGTGCTGGAAAGTAAATCAAGCCAAAGGTTTTGCTGTCAGGATCAGTTTATGTTGCATGCGGTGCCATGTTTGAGTGAACAGACAGATGCAACCGCAGTCTCGTGTTAAAACGGCGTGAGGTCGAACCCGAGATTGGTAACAACTGGAAGTTTGTTGGAACAATACACAAACAGGGGTGGAAGACAAGAGTAGTGGATCTGTGGACTGAAACAGTGGGGTTGTTACTTTCTCCTCTGTCAAACACTCCACTACTGTTGGTTTTGTACCTGCAGACACATTTTGACTCACAGGAACACCTCGAGGGTGAAGACTGATGAAAGCAAACCACAAGCAGCTGGAAACCCTGAAGTTGTTCCTGGACGGTCAAACCTTCTTTGTTAGAGCTGAAAAGTTTAACCTTATTTTAATTACTCTTTGGGAAAATAACTTATTTATGGTCATTATCTTATCATCCCATATTTGATTCATAAACAGGTTTTCAATATTTCAAATATTTCCTTTTTAAAAAATCAAAAATGAGCAAAATGGCAGCAGTTCTGACCCAGAATCAGCAAAAATGACTCAAACAATAATAGGTGACTTCCGCCACTGGTTCAGATGGGATGAAATGTATTTATAGATGGATCTGAGGATCAATTTTGATACAACTATCAATCTTGTGTCCTCTGTGCTGCAGTGGCGGCTGTCTGCCCACAGAGACCACAGCCTGATGGATGGATTGATGGGGCTTGGAAGTGACACCTATTTTTCTAAAGGGCAAACTAGGAAGTGAAATGATGACAAGACACTGGCTTCAAAAGTGAGTCAGTCTTTCTTTGATCCATGGTCAAATCTACAACTTTGCAGCAGAAATAATCAGACTTTAAAAAGTTTTGTTATCCAAAGCTAGATTTTGCATTTTTGACATCTGTATAGTGACAATCACTGTCATCCATAAATTGTCATGACTATTAATTCTCACTTTTGCTGCAGTTATCTCAAAAAGACTTTCCTTCTTCTTCTTCTTCTTCTTCTTCTTCTCGTTCTTTTTCTTCTTCCTCTTGATCTTCTTCGACTTCTTTTTTGTCTTCTTTTCCTTTGTCTTCTTCTTCATCTTCTTCTTCTTTGCCTCCTCCTTTTCTACTTCTTCTACTTCTTCTTCTTCTTTTTCTTCCTCTTCCTCATCCTCTTCTTCTTCTTTGGGGCTTTTTGGTACATTCTCTGGCATTGAGCTTCTTCCACTGACAAAATTTAAAAAAAAAAAAACAATAAAACAACAACAAAAAAAATACACTTTTGCTTTTGAAAGATATCCATTAGTCAACCACTCCAGGGGAGGCTAAGAGGTTTTAAATATTTCCACCAGAATTAGAGGCTAAGTGGGATTTGATGAATTTAATACCCTTAAAAGATGATTTAAAAAGAGCCACTGGTGCTCATTAAACTTTAAAAACATTGCCCAGAGGTCATTTTGAAATCTCCTTTGAGATTTGATTGTTCCATAATAGACATATTTGTTGAGACTCTCAGAATATTTTGATGACTGTTTTTTTACAGGGAACCACAATTCACTGCTAATTCTTGAGATTCACGAACACAAAATAATGGCTCATCTACAATACGCATGTCTGAAGATATTTTAGGTTATGTTCAAACAAAAACACAGACATTTCAGAAGAGTTCATGAACCTAAAAAGGACGGTGCTGTGTGATGCATATTCTGTCGGAGATAAGAATGTGAAGCAATTTAAATGTATTTATTGCTTTTTTCCATGGTGAAGAGATTGGAATGTATCTTAATAAATGTGCTTCCTGGATAAATATGAACATTCACTCTTGCAAACACCATAGAAGTCTAACAGAGTCCAACACTCGAGAGAAAAGTAGATAAAAAATTTAAAAAAAGGTTTCTCCATTGACATAAATGTTGCCCACCTGGAACACAACTAATGTCAATATCCTTTGATTCATAGACCAATTAATCCCAAGTCTAGACGACCACTTCACCCGGCAGTGAAGAGGTCTGAGTCATTTCTGTTAGCTTTTAAGTCTCAAATTCACTAATTTTGTTAAAGTTATTCACATAGTTGAAAAGTAATAACAAAGATTTTCTTTGTGCTGATGGAGAAAACTAACCAAAAAAAAAAAATCTGCTACTGAGTATGTTTTCAAATCATTTGCATTAACACACTGCAAAATAAGAGTAGCAGAAAAGAAATGAAACATTCAAAGAAACACGTAAAGGTTCAAACATGAATAATAAAATTAAAGGCTAGAATTACAAAGAAATTTTAAAAAATCAAGTAGCTTTTGAATATTGAATAAAAGCAGAAAAGATTTCTAGCTGATTCTTAAACTTGGCTTCTAAAGCTGCACAATGTAGCAATACCACTTCTGACCACAGGGGGCAGGATATCACAGGAAAGTTCATATGTCAGTTGATTATTTACGACACAACATATTGAACCTCTAGTGGTACTAGGTGGTATTACAACACATGCTGGCTTGTCCCCATTTATTACACCATCTTGTCAGTGGCACTTTTAACAACATGGTGATCCATCTGCCCCCGTGTGGTCAGAAGTGGTATTGCTAACAAAAGGTTAAGCTCAAATTGTGGTTTTAAGATATTAGCTCACAAGCTACCACTGCTACTCCATATTGAAGGTTACATCTCCCCACCTGACATAAACTGTAATTGTTAATGGTGAAAACTAAAGAGACAAATAAATTACTGCAATTTAGTCAAATAAAAATGAAAAAAAAAAAGATAATTTGCACTGTATGTCACATGATCAATATTCTCGTGATGAGATTGGGATATGACTCACTGGACATGAGGGAAAAGACTAAATTTGAAACTTATACAACCAAAATAATGACCTAAATTGGGGTAAAATCCTGAAGAAAACAGAGTAATTGACTTTTTTTTTTTCTGTGACCATCATCTCATTGCACAATGTTGTCTGAGCTGTGGTCATAACTGAAAATATTACTGACTCAAGCTGTATATATTATAGTGGAATGTGTTCATTATTTTTCACAAACTATATTTCACCATCTAGAAGAAATATACAACTTTAATGAGGTCTAATCAACTTCTTTGTTTGCTTCATTATTAACTCAAAGTTCTGGCAAAGAAAAGAAGAAAAACTAATGAATTCTTTTAAAGAAAATAAAAACAGACTACTCAGAAACGCTGTGAAATACATTATAATTTATGATGTTTTCTTTGTGCAATAACTTAAAGTGAGATTAATTGGAATTTAGTGCTTACAAAAACATTGACCAACATTTAGACAAATTAACTTCTATGATTAACTGGTTCAGTAACAGCAGAGCTTCAGTTCTCTGCAGTTCAGTATATTTATGGCTGTTTTCCCTCTTTAGGATCAAACAGCAGCTCCAAAAACTCTTAAATGTTCACGATGGAAAAAGTGAGAAAAATGTGTGCTATAACAGTGTCAAAGAATTAATTTATCACAAATATTAATGTTGTTGAGAGCAAAGATGTCCTCAGAAGACCAGAAACTGGCTCTCGGCTCATATTTAAGAATTTTGTCATGTGTAAGGACGTTTTCTTGTAGTTTTGCTTTACTACTATAAAATAAAATGAAATATTTCTTGTCATTGTGGATGTACAATTCAATTAAGATTTCTTGATTCAGTGCAAACATCTATAAAATAGTTTTGAAAATATCAGACACATAGAGTTTCTTTATAAAAGTGCCTTTTGTTTATACATTCCTAAAACTATGTAACTGGGGGGGGGGGGTCAGTCCACGTGTGAATACAGATCTAAACTAATATCTTCTTGATAAATGGTCTGCACTTATGAAACACCTTTTTAACCTTGTCCAGGTTCCACAAAGCACTTTGATTTGTGGTTTACGTTTACTCATTCACACAGATGAATTTACCACTGGGCCCCACTAGGAGTGGAAGTCCCACAATCCCGCGGCACAACGATGTTGTTCCAGCGTGACCTGTGAACTTGCTGGGAACGCTTCAGACGTGGAGCACTTCCACAAGCTGCCAGTTCGGCTGGATTTATCAGATTTTGATTATGAGAAGAGAGTCTGATTGAATTCTGAGAGTTATCTCAATCAATTTGTTTTCCAATAAAACTTAGCAAAAAAAAAAAAGGAACAGACTAATATAAAATAGACTATTTAAAAGAATTTTACAGCATTGTGTGCATGCAAAGAGTTGCATTTGATTGGCCCACCTGTAGATGTATTTAAAGTGACACCTTCAAACACAAATACTGCACTGCATGACATGGGACCATGAGAAGGCGATCAACCAAAGAAAGAAAAGTTGTGGCCCATTATGATTCTGCTCCATCATCAGGAAGAATTTACATTCTCCTCATGGTCCCACATTAATCTGCTGAATCAGCAATACCCGTAAACAGCATGGAAACATATAGCCATCATACCATTTAGGATGAAGATCATTTCTGGGTACAAGAGACAAACATGCTTCAGTTCAAAATGTGTAAATAACTCTTGTAAAGGTGTTGTCTGAGACTGGAATAAGAGTGTCATTATTAATTTAAACTTTTTCTCCACAATTGTAAGCTAAAAGACAACAAATCGAGAGGAAGCACATGCTCCAAAATAAATAATAATAAAAAAGACAGATTACAATGTTCGGCTTCACATGAGGATTGGTGCACTTCACAAAATTAAAAAAAAAAAAATTTAAAAAACAGTACCAAGAGGAATGAAGATAATGCCCTGCAAAAACAGACCCTCTAAAAGTAAGCCTAATATTCCATAAATCTAGTTAAAGTTGTCTTTTTTAGGAAAAAAAAAATCTTCGCCAGTGGGATAAGAAAAATTTTCTAGGATTATTAAATCCAGCAAAATAATCTAAAACAATCTACAAATTATCTTAAAACAAGGCATTTTTACTTTCTTAGAAATTAGTTTTTGCAGAGTGTTGATGAATTAAAGCAACAGCTCAAGCATTAACGCTTGGGTCTGGATGGGTCTCCAAAAGGGACAATAACCTCAAACATACTTTCAAACATAAGGTGCACAGAGGATCAATCCCATATGCTACGCTCAATCTGGCCAACTGATCAATCTTCTTGCTTCTACGAGTTGCTTCGGTGAGCATTCATGTAATTTTAAGTCATAATAATCTCAGCTTCACTGTACTTCAGAGTTTCCCTACAGTTCTAAAATGGATCTGTTTTAATTTTTTTTTAGATGGGAGCATCTGAATCCTTTAAAAAAAAAAAAATCATCCAATCTGCTCCCGCAAGCCGTTACCCTCTCTGAAGAGGCCCTTCTCCTGTCTCCACTTGAACAGCAATTACAGGTGAAACTGTAGTTAGACCTGCAATAAATACACAAAATTACCCCAACCCCTGGTAAGTGGGGAAAGTGGGTGATTTCCAACCAGCTTCTACGCCTTTTTTGTTCTGCCCATTAGGTGGGTGGATGGAGGCTTGAGAGCACTCTTCCAGAACCTATGTGTGACATCACAAGGGGTTGGTCCAGATCTTTTTACACCCCATGCTCCCAGCTGATTCAGTTGTCATGGCGATCATACAGTTTGACTACTTCAGAAATGAAGTCATAGCCTAGTTGACTGGATACCTGTTGCACCGTGACGGCTGCTGTGGGCTATATTACAGGTAGAATGACACACTTTGTAGCCACTTTTATAAAACAAAAGTGTTTATCTGTGAAAAAATAGTTAAAAGTTGGACAATTACAACTTAAAAAAAAACACTGACTCAAGACAACAGTTGAGACCTTTTTGCAAGAGAAGGACCGCAATAAATGACTACTGGTTTCATTTCACACTTTCACCAATAACCACTCCAACACAACTTAAAATTAAATGCGTTTTTGACAAAAGAAACAAAACATTTTGGTGAAAATCAGTAGACTTGGAGAAACCAATTATTTCCCACTTGATCACACCCTAGAAGATGCTGTCTACAACCCAGCAGGAGGCCCTTAAAAAGTGGGAGCTCATTTAAAAGCAACTGGTCGCTGTAACTACTAACAATGGGAGTATTTCCAAAACGGCGAGTGCATCCTTTCAGGAATGATTTAGAAAAACAAAATCTCGCTCCGTTTTGAAGCAACTGCAGACAAACAACAAAGGATATTAGAGATGTCTCAAAGTGTTGTGGATTTCATGCATATTGTATAACTGGAGATTGAAATGAAAATGTAGAGGAAAATAAACTTTGGTCACTAACCGATGCAGCAATATTTAGGTGCCAGTCATGTCATCGCACAAACATCTTTCTGAATAAAAGTATAAAATGTTAGGAAAAGTCAGAAAAAGCTCCTCTGACTTCCAC
>JAOWBL010001671.1:0-14923 GCA_028564865.1 Zenarchopterus dispar
TCCCCAGAGAACGTAAAATCCCGTTTTTGTGTGTGTGTGTGTGTGTGTGTGTGTGTGTGTGTGTGTGTGTGTGTGTGATTCCTCCCAGCACCCCATTTAGCCTTTCCCTTCAAGGCAAGCACCAACATTTCAACTTCTGAGTTGAAGGCATTGACTAAAAACAAAACAAAAACATTTTTTTTAATAAATAAATACTGCGCAGTCTATCTGTGATGTCACCCACAGGTTTTGAAGCATCTTTTTCCCAGGTGCCAAGCATCTAACTTACTTAGTGAAGTTAACCCGGAAGTAACAAATTTGCAGTTCCTTGACAGGCCACTTGAGGCTGCAAAACAAAATCAATTTCCATGGACTCCCATTTTAAAATGTCCAACTTTGAAGCATAAATAAACATATAGGCTTGGTCTCCATAGCTGTGCCTCTACTCTACAGGGGTAAGGAGATGGGGGATTTTTTTTTTTTTTAATTTTTTTTTTTTTTTGGTACCACAATCAGGTAAAACTACATAAAGCAACAAATTTAGGTACAATTAGGGGCAGGACCTTTGATCTCTGCTGGCAGAGCCAAAAGCTAGCTGTTATCACTTTTGCTCTTTAACTCTTAGAATTGTATTGACTTCTGAGCACAGCTTCAAGGCTGCAAATAAAGATCTAAAAGGAGTATTTTAAGGAGAAAACATTTTGTTGTGCTGTTTATTATTATTATTATTATTATTATTATTATTATTATTATTATTATTATTATTATTATTATTATTATTATTATCCATCCATCCATTTTCTTGACCCGTTGTTCCATTTCTGGGTCACGGGGTATTATTATTATTATTATTATTATTATTATTATTATTATTATTATTATTTCGTAAACTCCCACGTCATGATAAGAGTTTAAACTTGTGCAGATTATCCATTCCAGTGCATTAATAGGAAGAATTGGGTATCAATAATAGATGGACTCTAAATTTGTGATTCAAAAGCTGAAATTTCATTTGAGCTAGCAAAATAAATATAAGTGCCACATAAAATATTTACAGAGGATGGATAAAGTAGCACAATAGTGGGTAGATGAGTGTTGTTTTTTTGTTTGTTTGTTTGTTTGTCTGTGTTTTGGGGGAGGGTCACATCTCAGTGAGAAACTCATAATTACTGTTTTCAAAAGTTCGTTAACTTGAAAGACCAAACTCAGACTTAATTAGTTTATAAACTTGCAAATTTTTAGGAAAAAACTCCAATTCCAACTTTATACATGTAAGCAAATTTGAAAAATATCTCAGGAATTCTGACTTTAAAAATGCTGAATTTTTTTAAGAAGAATTTTTAAAAATCTCAGAAATTTTGATTTTAATTATTAGCCAAATTTTGAAGAGAAATTGCGCAAACAGAAATTGTACTTCGTGAACTAAAAAAGCATTAGAAAAAATCAAATCATAACACACACAGCCTATGTCTGAGCCATGATTAAATTTCTTCATAGTCAAGTACTTAAATGTTCACATACAGGGGACAATGAATGTAGACACATTGTTTTATTCTCAATAAATAATGTATAGTTTAGTTGACCTTGTAGTTTGGGAGCCCCCTAGCGGCCTCTGGTGCTCAATGCATCCACATGTATGAAAGGTAAATACAAAGAAAACAACTAAAAGCAAAAGAACCACTGCATAAATATTTACTGTAAAATGAAATGTTTTTGTTAAATTTAACAAGTTCTTGGTTTCTGCAGGTGTTTTTTATTTAACCAGGTTCTTATCTTCTGCGGTCATTGTCATTAGTGTTCCAAAACTAAAACTGACTGAAAAGGTCACATCTGTCTCACGGTCCTTGCAGGTGCATCATCTGATGATGAGATACATACAGATGTTAGCAGCAACTCAAGACAAAGAAACATTACACATTTTCAAAGTGCACATTTTGATTGACTCTTTAAATTCTACAACTTTAATTTAAAAAAGAATTTAAAGAAACATGAATGAATCTCTTAAATGTGTGGAATATAGTGACATCTAGAGGCACAAATTTTAAACTGCAATCAAATAAATACCTCACACTTACCTTAGAGTTAGAAATTGCTCTAAAGCCAGGATTTGTTTATTCCTTCTCAACAACTGTAGAATAAAATGACATTGCAACAATACAGAAAGGAAACAAAAGGGGGAAATCAAGAAATCATTGAGGATGAGTTCCTCACAAAAAGGTGATGACAGCATAACAGTTCTTGTTTTCAAAACTTAGAATATTTTAAACACAAGAAAAATTGGAAATACCTATAGATATCAGAGCTGAGTGGAGTTGCTCCCTAACCCGGTGAAAGTAGGTTCTTATGTTCTGCAAGAATCATGAGATGGTTCCTGATTGCTTCCATGAGGGTTTTAAATGTCATTGTTGTGGTGACAGAATGTCCCTGCTGTCTGTCAGTGGTCAAAAATCTTTTTCTTTTCCTTACCCTGCTCTTTCAATGTCTATCCACTGATTTGTGAGGATGTTTAGGTCTGGGAAGACCAGGACAAAATCTTCTTCTTCTTGCAATTCTTGAGATGGTTCGGAGCTGTTTTTAGGATAATTATGTTATCTACAAGGATATGTTGGTATTCAATTGAATGTAAACCCCCTTCTATCAGTTAAATGTTCAAATAATCCAATAAAATGGTTAATCCACCTTCTACTTGGCAGCTGGAGCAATGTTAGGGCTGCTGTGCGGTACAGCAGGAAGGTCACCGTCAGCTCCCTCACGTGTTTAAGTGTCCTCAGTAGGATATCGAACCCGGCAGCGCCTCGTTCACAAAAACCCAGTCGCTAAGGCATCATAACCCAGTGTTCTCATCAGTTCAGTTGTGACCCCAAATAGATGGGTTGTATCTGAAAAGGCATCACAAATGATGATCCACTGTGGAGAATTAAAAAACAGGAAAAGCTGAAAGAGGTTACCATTCTTTCCACTGAATACTGTAAGAAATCAATTTTTTCCTCCAAACAAATCTCTAACTCCTTGTGAACTTAAACCCCTATGGGAACTTTTCCACCCAACAGAGTCACTTTCACATATCTATAAGGATTTTTAAAACATTTAACCGTGAATTTATAACGCAATTTTTTGTTGGGAGGCCATGGTCGGATGACTCTTCCATGAAGCTTGTATTTGCACAGATGTAGGTTCACAACACAACGCCAACACTACAGGGTCTGTTAAATCTTCTTCAGGGTCTTTTGTATGTAATCATGTTTCTTTCACATTTTTTGTAAGCAAACATACTTTTCTCACTAGAGTGACACCCCCAGTTCCTGTTAAATTTCTTTTCTTCATTTCTTTGCAAAGTGAGGAACCAGAGTTAAGTAAAATGTCACCTGAAAACATTTCTGTGAGGAAGGTTTTAGGAGTAGGAATATTCAAAAAACTAATTATACTGTAAATTAGCCTTAGTCTCATAAAACTCTGAGATCCCAAAGTCAAATCTCTGAGGCTGAGTAAACACTTGTCTGCTATTTCTTTCATTTTTATCCAATCTAAAACTGCACAAATGAAAAAAAAAATCATAGTTTAATGTCACTCAAAGGTGAAATTTAATCTTAGTGAGTAAAAAAAAAAAAAAAAAAAAATTGAGCCATATCTTTGCATGAAAGTGTTTCTGTGGTGCTTGACAGTCTTTTGCTGGTGTTTTTCTCCCTTTACCTCAGAAACACCTGCACATTGTTTTGAGGTGTTTGTCACAGCGTCCTTGCATCTTACCAGAAGCGATCTTTTTTATTTGTGTTTCCATCAAACTGACTGTTTTGGCACTCAGTTATGATGCTCCTGGAGGATTCTTCTTTTGGTACAAACATGGGCACGTTTAGATTATGTCAGGATTAGTCAACCAAACGTTGAAAATCAAAGTGAGCCATGTAAACCGCTCACTTAGCGTCCTTGTTTGATGGGACATGACGGAAATCTGTCCGTCGTCTTCTCCACGCCAACGCTTTTCAGTAGCAGCTGTCATCTCACCAAAAACAGCACTGGGAAACGTGATCTGTAAGTACTCCGCACTCTGTTAGTCATCTCAGATTGTGCAACAAACAAGGGGACTAATGCTATTAGACGGGATTCCCCTTAGTCCTTCACACACACACTCACACACACAAATACACGATGGATTGTATGCCCTGTGCTCCTCTTCAGATAAACTACTGCTGTCGAGATTCCCCAAATCTCCGTGCTTGTTTAGAAAGACTTTAATAAACCTCTTAATCCCAAACCAGCATTTTCTGGAGGGTTGCACAACCACACACGTCTTATGCAACTGGCAGGGCATCCATAGTCAATTATAGAACAGTTTGGAGGTCGGATGACGAGGCTGCTGATGCAAAACACATTCAGATAAGACAGTTGGCAAACATGTTTTCTTTGGCTCTCGGCTCAGCGAATAAATAATAAGAGATGATTTCACGGGGATGCTATGTTTCCTTCCTCACATGATAAAATATGTACATGTGTTACATCTGTGGGAGAAACTGTCTGGGCGATTTCTCTCAGCTTTGGAGCTGTTTTTTTTTTTACTGCAGTCGTGTCCAAAAGCCGGGGCTTTCTTTTTCTTAATGCCATGGGGGGGGGGTTTTGTGCAAAAGCAAAAGTTAAAAAATGATCTAATCGTTGCATGCTTTAGTGTTATGTGTGCATGTTATGTGTGTGTTATCTGATGGACACACAGTCACTGGAAAAAGTGCTTTCTCTTTCAGTTCTACGGTTTTTCATATCTGAACAAAAAAGAAAAGAAAAAGTCATCTGGTTCTTACCATGCCATTAAATCAGTTGAATATAACCTCAAATGTGCAACAACAGATAAAACATTTCAGTATTCAATAAAAACAAACTAAAATGCAGAAGACATACCAACAAATTTGTTGGTATGTCCCCTCTAAGGAAACACAATTTCCACTGAAATACCTTGAAACTGCAAAAGTAATAAACACGAAACATTTACAGAAAAATGAACTAATAAAAAAGAAAAAAATAATAATCACAATGCTTTTGAATTGTGGTTCAAAAGAATCATTAAAAAGAACAGTCGAATGAAACTGGCCTGCACAAAAATGATGTGACCTTTGGTTATCATTAACATTGTCCATCTCGAAGACACTTGTGACAAAGATTACAGGACACACTTCAGTTTAACATGTCATTATGGTCACATTATTTTCAGTCTTTTCTGGAATTTAAAACTAATTTGTTCATTTTTTAAAAATGATTTTGTTTAACAACAATTAAAAACACGGATACCAACAAGTTTGTCTAGTTTGTCTTTAGCGTAAATGTCTAAGTTTGTGTCAACACAGTTAGAGAAATAACTGTCTGGAAGGCTTACTAAGAGAAAGCCTTTTATCTCCAAAAAGAACATAAAGGAACTTGACAGCACAGCTGTTTGCAAAATTGAATCCGTACAAGCTACAAGACTTTTGGAGAGATTGTTTGTCCTTGGAAGAAATTAGACCAAAGTGGGGATGTTTACCCGTAAAACACTCCGACAGTGGTCAAAAAGCAAGTACAGCATATCAGCACAGACACTTTACATCAGCTGGAGAGGTAATGATTTGGGTTTATTTTGGACCTGGATATACTGCAGCTGAGTTAATGTGAAGCCATTTGTCTGTCATCTGAACTGGCATTTGGTCTCTCAACAGGATTATGATCCTAAACAAACCCACAAATCTACATCAGGATCGCTGCGAAGGAAAATACTGCGGCTGTTGCAATGACCTAGTCAAAGTCAAGACTTAACCCTGATCAATTGTCTGATCTGACAGAGCTGTGTATAAACAAATACCTGGAAACATCCTGGAAGTGAGGCAATTTTGTAAATAAAATTTGTTCACAACGTTGTGAGCAGCTGAGAGCAACATATGGAAAATGTTTACTTCAAGTTCTTGCTGCTAAAGGTGGATGTAAAAACTACTGCATCAAGGAGTGTACTTTGTTTTTCACAAATCAGTCATTGGTTTCTTTGTATCCAACAAATGACGTCATAGTGTAATATATCATTTATTATTGTCATTATAATTCTGTAGAGTATTTATCTAATTGGATAAACATGGTGGGGACCAAACCATCTTCTTTCTTCATCTTCATAGATAAATACCTATATAACCTATTGTGCCAGGTTATGCCAAAACTCATATCTAAATCAGCTTGTTACTAGTTAAATTAAAAATTATACCTATTTAAGGGAAAACTGACATCTTTTTATCCTTTCAAAAACCGAAATGGAAGTAGAGGACCGTCTTGATGTAAATGCTATTCCGTTTTCTGCCAGCAGGTGGTGCTGTTTTACCAGTATTTTGCCAGTCTCTTCGGCTCTGCCGGTTCCTTCTGGATGCCGACCCCAGCTCTCTTTATATGAATAATTTAAGTTACCTGAATGTGATGAGACAAGAGATAAAGAAGAGCGCACAGGGTTAGTTTCATAGAGCTCTGAGAGAAGTTTCCATTGCTTCCTTATTATCTCAGGTTAAAAGAAATGTTTTTGATCCAAAGTTAACATATAAACATCTTAAAAAATAAACATTCATTTCAAGCAAGTAACTACGGGTAGGCTGTGTTAATGTTACTGAATGGTGACATACAAGTCTCAATAAAAGGAAAAAAAATCCCACCACCTGTCATATTTTGTAAAGTTACCTCGGCTTTGTCACCTGGGGGAGGACTGACTTCACTTACCGTAGCAAGCCTTGTGAAACTCGATTCTGGCATCTAACCTTTCACTCTGTCCACAAGTATTTACTTGGCAGTACCCCCCCGGCAGCACTTTTATAATCTGTTTCTGTGAAGAATTTAACTCAGTTGACTCTTCCAGGTTATTTCACCAGACCCAAAAAAACTGGAACATATCAGACAGTCCACCAAGATTTAGCTTCCTAGTTTAATTTAGTAAAAGACTTACACAAGTTTTTTTTAAATTTATTTTTAGGTGCATTTTCTAAAATAAATCTAAACTATGTGAATTCATACGTGACAGTATTTGTGAAAATGAGTCCAAAGGTAGGCTAACTGGGCTAACCAGCAGTTAGCAGCTTTAAATTTTAAAGCCATGATTTCTGTACTATGTAAAGGAAAGTGCATACAAATTGTTCTAAAACTGTTACAAAAATACACATGTCAAAGGAACATACAATAGATTTGAAATTAATTGAAATATTGTCAAAGAAATCAACAATTACCCTTAAAAATCCCTTTAATGTTGCCGTGGAGTCAGAATAGCCTGGTCTGAGAGGTCAACCATACTCCATAGTTACACAAGAGGATTATATGGACATTTTTGATTGTTTTCCTGGAAATGACAAACTCTAAAGTAGAAACATGAATACACTAAACAAATTTATTGTCTTGGTCAGGACGTATAAGTGACATGTAGTGCAAAACTTCATCCAAAAACAGATGTAAACATAAGTCTCATCAACTGTTTTAATATTTCCCACTGATAGTCTCTCTGATCACTGAACAAGACACAGATGGAGATATTCCGCTGGTATTGTCTCTACTGGTGTTGTCATCTATGTTCTAAACGGCAATGAACTATTTATGAATGGGTAATTACCATCTTAATTGTTAATTGAGAGTTTAATCCACATTGCCGATACTGAGTTAAATTTGTTCCAGGTGGGAACTCTGCCAGGGATGTCCTTTGTCCCCAATTCTGGTGACTTTTTAGGGACAGAAGTTCTGGGCACAGAAAAGAGGGTCAGGTTTGGTGGCCCAAGGATTCGATCTTCAGCTTTCCTTGGAGCAGTTTGCAGCAGAGTATGAAGCAACGGGGATGAGAACCAGCACCTCCAAATCTGAGAAAAGGGTGGAATGCCCCCTCCAGGTTGGGAGTGAGGTGTTACCTCAAGCGGAGGAGTTGTTTTTTCATTTTTTATGAATAACAATGCAATTTTATCACAGTACATCTCTATACTAAAGATCTACAAGGTGATTTGCTTTCTTTTGTGTAAACATTGTCACACATGACCCATCTAGGAACATACAAGGATGTGCTAATAAAAAAAGACAATCTAGGAGTACAGGGAGCAACATTCAGAAATCAAGAATTTACAAAAGAAGACAGATTGGTGCTACAAAATTTCCATCAAAATTTCCACCTCTCCCACAGTTTCTTGAATTTCTTGAAGCCTCAAGAAGGTGATTCTTTTTCCAAAATAATTTCACAAAATATACCATAACAGTCTTCTAAGGTTGGAGCATCTGGTTTGAGCCATTTCTTTGTAACTGATATCCTATCTGCAAAGTATTTTGTTTTGTTGTTTGCTAAGTGCTGAGTGTGATAACCCAAAAAGCAGTTTTTTCCAATGAAAACCTTTTCTTTCTATTTTTATTATCTCAAATATATTTAACACTTGTATATAAATGGATCTTCAGGGAGTTAGGACATTTAGACCAGCCCAAAATAAATGAAAACGATTGGCTACTTGGGAGCTACAATTTCTCCAGTACCAAGAGGAGCCTGAGATGTGACATTTCTGGACCAGAATGAAAAAGAAAAAAAATAATCTACAAAGATTCTTCCAGGAAAATGCTCTCCAGTAGGCTTAATTTGTGATTTTTTCAGTGGAAATTTTAATTTGAAAGTTTCAGTCGAAATTTTAATTTGAAAATGTCATTGTAAAATTTGATTTAGAAAACCTCAGTGGAAGTTTTAATTAGAAAATGTCATTGGGAATGTATATAAAAACTTGCCTACCTTTTCTCTGCCATATCACATGATAAAAATGGGTTGAAAAAACATGGTATTACATGGGTTAAAAAAAAGATAAAAATTAAACATTTTTTAATTAAACTTACTATGTCCCTGCAAAAGTCAAATATATTTTTTCAAAACCTTTCTATAGGTACAGTACATCCAATGAGGCACCACTGTATCAGTAGGACCCCACAAGTGATCAGTTACCCCACAAAATTGGTGATACGTATATTTCCTACTGGTCATATCTTCCTGAAAAGTTGTTGTCACTTCTTTTCTCTTAATTCATTTTCAACTTTCATCAAATCACGTTTCCTTCCCCCACAGAACATACAAAGGCACAAAATGGTTAAAAATCCCATAATGTCATTTTTAATTTTTACAATCACAATCATTTTCTCTCTTTCCAGTGTCTTAAAACCATAAAAAATAAATATACATTATGTTACAAAACATTTCCAGTGTCTGAGATCATACAAAAACAAGGATATTTAACAGCACTGATTACATAAGGGCGAAACACTGCACATGTGCAATGTGTGAGGTACAAAGGCATTTACTGTATTGTAGCCTACTGTACATTGTAAGTTCCTTAACTTAGCTGCAAAATACATTCGAGTTGGTGACATTTGGACTTGTAACTTGCAGGAAATGAAAAAAACCAACTTGAATCAATTATCAAATGCTAAAACATAAAATTGTTATTCACTTTTATGATTTAAAAAAACAAACAAACAACAAATGTCAACTTTTCAGCAATTTATGTAATAAAATGGACTTAAAAATGACCCAAACCCCGACCCTCATCTGCTTATTTATGGTATTCATGACTTTGGTTACCAGGAGAGTGCTGTTTTGGACTGGCAGGCTGGACGGACACTGGAAACGAAGGCTGCAGGCTCATGGTGCTCCGAGTGACACTGACTTTTACAACAGAAGGGACATTCCTCTTCTTTCTGCATTATTATTATTATTTTTTAGGCACAACTGCTGTCTTTGTACACAAGTGTGAACGTTACTAAAGGCTGTGTGAGCGTTTAAGGCCTCAGTCCAGGATGAAGGCACGCAAACGTTTGTTCAGTATTAAACCAGCATGTGTAGTGATTTTCATAAATGTCCTCAGTTTAAAAACTCGTCCTTGCTTCAAGTGAAATACAAAATAGACAGTTTGTTCTTCACCTTAAAAAATATCTACACAGTAATTACACTCAACTTACACTGCACTGAAAGAGTGTGGAAACCTTTGCGTTGAAAAAAAGAAGAAAACACAAAAAAAGAGCACTTTGCGTTTGACGGCATCATCCAAAGTCAAAAGTCTTCAAACTGTAGTCCATGAACTTCTTTCGGACTGAACGCGAGCTGTAACAGCTTGTGATAATACATCAGCCCTTTACGTGGCAGAGATGCTGCCTTAAACACAACAAAATGAACGTCTGCAAGCTCCTCCTGACCTCCAGAGAGGAGCATCATTGTAGGCCTGCAGAGCAGTCTTGGTTCTTCATCACCTAACTTTTCCTCCGTAATTTCGCTAGTGGTTTTGGCACACACGTCTCCACAGAGTCACCTCTTGGTACAGTCCCACAGAGCTTTCCCTTTATTAGTGCTCACATCTTTCCATTATCTTTCTATCTGGTCCCAAGCAGTCCCGAAGTCTGCCATTAATACTGCTCTCCGGAGAGAGGAAACACGAGGAGGAACGGACGGGCAGATCTCCTCTTCGGCATCCTTCCGTCTTTGTTTTATTTTACTCCCCCTCTCTCGGCTCTCCTTTCTTTCCTTTCCTCTGCTCCCCAGCAGGCTCCTCCTCTCACAAGGGCAGGCTGGTCTGGGTTTTCCTAACAGGTCAGATGGAAGTCTCGTTACTGCCACTGTTAAAGGAGGGGAGGGTGGGGGAGGGAGAGAAGGGGGTGAGGAGGGATGCAGGGAAGACGTGTGCGGGGAGAAAGAAGGGAAAACGAGAACATGCGAGGTGAAAATGGATGCAGGGAGTTTTCATGCAACGTTTAATTCGGATGGTCACGTAATTTCATGCTTTAGTAAAAAGGATTGTTTTGTCTGTGATTTAATAAGTGCTACTGATTCGATTTATTTTTATTATTATTGTATTTTTATTAAATAAGAAAATAAATCATTAAATAAATGAATGCTGTGGGTGAATGTCATTAAATAATTATAAGCAGTATTGAGTTTTGGTAAGCACACAGCAATATGTGAAACCGTCACTCCTACATCCTGACTGGTTGTCATGACACCAGAATTTATAACTTCTTTCCAACAAACAGGGAAATAACCTTTTCAATGCCACGGCCGGAAAACTGACAAATAAATTATATTTTTATTTAATAAGCAGGACTCCAGAATTTCCTCAGACTTTCCACAAGCTGAATATTTTAAGTGCATAAGCATCTATGTTCTAAATGGTGAAACTGAATTTACTGGAAAAGTTAATTATTTCATCTTGAGTGAATTACTGAAAGTAAATAATTTGGCTTTAAACAGACAATTTAAGTAAATAATTCCGAAACAACGTGGTTGTGCCCCACAAGTAGAAAAACGGTCTTCAGAAACCAATGGGTCATGTGACCGACTGCTTCGTCCATTGTTCTATACAGTCTATGCTGAAGAGATGTTTTTATTTCTGTGTTGACTCCGCCCCATTCTCTGCAGGGGGCGGAGTCAATCAAGGTGAGTTTTGATCCCATCTTCTTTAGCTGAACCCCGCTGAAGTATCTGAAGAGCTGTCGTCAGGCGTTTACAGCAGGATATACTGTTTAACACGCTGACTCGACAGCAGAATCAAAAATGACGGTTGCGTTTAGCCGACACTGGGTTTATACAAATGGACGATTGCTTGAATAAGCCTGGTACCGTGACGTTTACTACGAGAAAGTCCAAACAGGTCTAAACATTCTAAACTGTAAAGTTCTGAGGTTGAATCTGGAGCCCTGATGAAGGGAGAAGTTTAGCACAGTCCAAACAAAGTTAAATTAGTTTAATGTGGGGATAGCAGGTGTTAGTTTGCTCTGTCTACATCGTGTGCTTACTCTGAGTCGGACTCGTTGCCTCCGTTGACCGTCCCTGACTTCAAGTGCATGGCCATTCCCCCGTTGGTCTCCCGGTAGACGCCCGCTGACGGCGCCCCGACGGGAATCTGAGGCTTCGGAGCGATCGGAGGCTTAACGAGAGTGCTGCTGTCGTGGTTGCCATCGGTGGACGCCTGCGAAGGCCCCCGGGACGACGGGTTCATGATGTTGACGGATGAGAGAGGCGGAGGGATGGTGGTGTTGTAGTTGGGCGGGGAGGAAGTGATGGTGGGGGAGCTGTAGTCGCTCAGCTTCTCCCTCAGACGGTTCTTCATGTTCTTGTCGGTGAGTGGAGGGGGGTAGCTGATCTTGTTCTTTAAGATACCTGAGCAGGTAGGAGTGGTTCCAGTTAGACGGCTTCAGATAAAAACGATTCAGATTTTCAGCTCTGTCATTAAACTCTCCTCCCTCACCTTTCCTCTGCTCTGGTTGGTGGTTGCTGTTGGCCTGACCGCCCGGGGCCGTGTCTTTAGCGTTACCGGGCGTCTGTTTGTCTCTCTCCAGCAGAGATTCCCTCTCTCTTTCGCCGATGTGGTTCAGTTTGTTTTCTGGGTGGAGCTCCACGTTCACCTTGGTCTCCACCCTCAGCCTCTCTGGCCTGCTGGGGTCCTCGCTGTCACTGGCCGTGGTGGCCTCCGCGGGCCAGTAAGGCTTCACGTGATTAGACACTGGATCACCTAGAAAAAGAAGGACGAGAAATCAGGATTGTTAAAGTTGAAAATATATATTTTTAAATTATTTTTTATAGGGAAAAGGCATGCCAGGAAATGCACCTTTTGGGGTGCTGTGAAGAGGCCTCTCGTTGTTCCATTTATGCTTGATGTCGATGTCATCTTCCTCGCTGTCGGAAGAGTGGGACGAGGCGTAGGAGGAGCTGTGCTCGTCTGCCGACAACTCACTGTCCGAATCCGAATCTGATCAGGAAACAAAAGAAAGGAGGCCGATCAAAACGTCCATAAATAAAATACAGACTACACATGGATGACTGAGTACAGTCATCCACTTCTAGAGTGCTTCTGCTCCACGAGGCCGTTTGTACGTCCAGAGTTTGTGCGGTACTGTTTCAGTTTGTACTCATACGAGTGGATAACACTTTTAGATTTGGACAAATAAACAATGTCTACGCTGACAGCAGTGTTCCCTTCACCTCGGAAGTTGGAGATGGGAACTGGGAATCATTTCACAACTTGAGTTGACCTCGTTGTAGTTTCATGTACATACGACTGATACAAGTTTGTTAAGGCAAGACAGCTGAGGTGGAGCATCTGCTTAGGCTGTATCCCTGAGGAGGTGTTTGGACACGCCTAACCAGGAGGACGCCCCCCCGCAGGCACACCTCGAACACACTGGAGAGATGGTATCACTTGGTTGCCTGGAAACACCTCGGCATCTTCCAAGAAGAGCTGGATAAGGTGTGGACAAGATTGAAACTCAGATGAATGAAAGCTAATGGGTGGAAAACTGGATTCTGAACTTGAGTGCGTGAGTTTTTATCGCATTTCAAAGTAAGAAATCTGACTTTAAGAAGCGTTTAATATGAAACGTCCA
The DNA here is from genome assembly GCA_028564865.1 of Zenarchopterus dispar. Taxonomy (NCBI): domain Eukaryota; kingdom Metazoa; phylum Chordata; class Actinopteri; order Beloniformes; family Zenarchopteridae; genus Zenarchopterus; species Zenarchopterus dispar. The sequence goes on from JAOWBL010001671.1 coordinate 13,339, forward strand.
ACTAGCAACTCAAAAAGTACAAATGTGAAGAACCATCAGGTTCATGAGGCGACTCAAGATGAGAGGTAAACATGGCCACGGCTCGCTGCTGCCACTACGTGGTGGACATGTGAATTACACAAACTAGCCTCGGCTGCTAATTTGAATCTGGGAGCCGCTTTATGACAAAAGTGTGCAACCCGTTCATAAGTAGGGGACTGTAGCTCACCATCTCCTTTGGTGCTGTTCCTGTGGAACAGTGGTCCGTCCAGATCTGTGTGTCCTTTAGCTGTTCCTGAAGACACACTGGGCTTCTGACCAGATTCCTCCCTAAAAGGATACACAGGCAGCCATAGAACAAGGAGAAAAAGATGTTATAGATCTACAGGAGATGAAGAGCGGCATTGCTGGAGATCAATTCAAGCCTCAACTCGCGCTTTTAAGTTAATAATGTTCAACGGCTGAAGAACCCAGCATCTCCAATTACAAAACATCTGTCTGTTTGCTTTGACAAAGTATGTGTTTTAGGTGTGGCTGAGTTAGGTTAATTACATATAGTAGGTAATCATTCATAAACCTGAATCCTCATCAGTTTCAGTGTGTTTATTGAACTTCTTATCTGGAGCAACCACACGTTTAGAAGTTGAGTCCAAGGGAGATCATTCATTTCCATTATCTGAGTCATTAATTGCTTAATGCCACGAGTATAAAGTTTTCCCCCTTTTTTTCCAGGTTGGATTTGCCTTGCAGTCACCCGAGGGGTAAAATCGCTACCGGAGACTGAGCTGTGTGACGGCTGATCTGAGAGAAGCTTCTGGAAGCAGCTGAAGTCCCGCCAACAGCCGCAGGGAACAGGTATGCACTTCGGCATTACATTCCCACCTCGGCAGGTACGGTCTCATCTCCCCTCTTCCCTGCTTTCTGCTTTCACTTTCCCCTCCATTCGTCCTCCTCGTTTTACCGTTCCCCAACAGGCAGCACGCCACATCTCTTCTCCCCGCGGTGCTTTTGCTCTGACTGACCCCGGCGACGGCTTGTATTATGACAGTTTTATGAGGCGTACAGTCGGTTTGACTCTTTAAAAACACCCAGGACGTGTAACGTCACTCCGCAGCAGTGAAAACACATCTGGGATTCACTGAAAACACGACTGTACGAGGACTACAACCCACTGATAAATCAACTCCACGCTGAATCCACGCTTCAGCTTGTTCTGCCTCCTCCTTTTTCCAGTCTGGATCCACCTGTTCCTCTTCTCTCCGTGGACCTCGGCAGTATTTGAACATCCACCACTCCTCCCAGACTGTCGTCCCTGACTCTCTCCTGTCCAGTTAGCTTTTGAACTCTTGTCTAATAAATTCACTTTATCAAACTTTAACCTCTGTGTTTCGACTCTTCCTGCGCAAAATCCCAGACGACCCTCCAAGTGGGAACCACAAACTCAGATCAAAGCGCCTGGCGCTCCCTGGTCGAAACTCTGAAGAGTCTAAAACTTCAAACTCAGCTGTCAAAAGGTTTAAGACTAGTTTTTATCTCTATCTATCTATCTATCTATCTATCTATCTATCTATCTATCTATCTATCTATCTATCTATCTATCTATCTA
>JAOWBL010001673.1:0-14921 GCA_028564865.1 Zenarchopterus dispar
TCGGGCCAGTGTCATGCAGTGGCTCTCCCCAAGTGCTCTAGATGACCTCCCCATCCCAACCACTAAGCCGTGCACCCTATCATCATGATTTTTATTCCCAATAGAACAGAGGTCACATCAGATCTTGAAAGGGATATTTTGTGTTGGTTGTATTTAAATAATTTGAAACATTAGCTCATTTTAAAGTTCATGAGGGCATCACATTTGGAAAAAAGTGAGTCGTAGTGAAAAAGATACCTGAATGAAGAGAAACTAATAGGGATAACTATCAGTAATGTGACTGGGTAGAGGCAGACTCTCAAACTCAGGATGGGTAATGATACTAGTAAAAGTGGAATACAAAAATTCAATTAGAACCACTTAAAAGTTTAATTAAAACTGTTCGAGACAAGTGTCTATTGCATGAGCAACAATTGCTCATTTGTATACCTATTTTTCTAAATATTGAATTATATGTTAATTATTTGGATGGAATCTATATCTGGCAATATTTTCTGTTTCATTTTGAAATACTTATATTTCTCTTGCCACAGTTCCATCCCCCTTTCTTCTTATTTAATTACCAGTGTTGTCATCAGTCTGGCCTGATACCTCCTCCTCCTGCCCTAAATGTTTGTCCTTTCTTGCCTTCTCTTCCATGTAAAATCCTCAACCCTTTCTGAAATTTTCTTGGTTCCCTTGTGTGTTCCCAGCTTTCCAGCATGTGTCCCTGATAATTCCCTAGTCATTTCTTGGTTTTTAGCTCCCTCACAGGAGCTGTTTCCTTGAGCTGGACTGACCTTTTGGATCTGATTTTTTGGACTGTGCTTGTGTTTCCAGAAACATTGCAGCCTAGCAACAAACAGGACATGTCAAACATCTCTTACTGTAGGAGTACTGGGGAAGAGTGTCGAACAAATATTCTTCCCTCTAAAATGATTCACCTTCACAAGGAGATCGCTCTTTTGGGACCAAATCAATTATCTTTAGAGGTCTATAAATGAATAAGGGTCAGATTTAGCCTTTGGAAACCCTTTAAAAAAAAACCTTCTCTGTTTTCCCACAACTCTTGAAGTCATCATTCTTATCAAACAGCAGTGAAGTCACACTATTTATAACCTGACAGTGATGGAGGTAGTCTGTTTTCTGATAACGGTGGGTCCTCTGAGTGAGGGCTTCTCTTGGCTTTTGGAGAGGAAATGTAAAATTCTCTCAAACCCCAGTTTATTGATTCGGTCGCTGTCACTGAACCAGAGCAGTATGAAATCCTACCTTTTTTATGGAGCTGACACTGCTCCCACGAATCGCTGCCATCAGGTCACCGTGACTTGACTTCTGCTGCGGCTGCATAGGTTCGTCTTGACTGGGCTTCAAGACATTCTTCAGCTCCTTGAAGATATCTGGACTCTCTCCTTCATCAGTGCCACTGTTGCTTGAACTTTCATGGTATTTTTCCATCTCAGCGCTCTTCCTTGATGGTGCGTATATAGTTGGAAGAGGGATATTTCCTTTCTGATTTGGAACATTGTGATGTGATGACTTCTTGGGTTGTTGGTTTGCTGATGCAGCTTGCTCAGACTTCTCTGGAGGAGTTTGTAGGACGCTTTTCTTCTGGAGCCTCCTCTGTCGCTGTTGATCCTGGTTACGTGTCAGAATGCTGGTCACTGCCATTCTTGGGCCTGGGAGCTCAAACTGGTAACCAAGCTTCTTTAGAGTGGTATTTTCTTTGAGCAACTGGACCATCTCCATCTCCACTTTCCCTCCACAGATGTGGCGTTGGTTGTGAAAACGAAGCTCCTCCAGTGTGCTGTTGTGCTGCGCCGCTGCCAGCAGAGCCAGGATGCCCTGTCCAGATACAAAGTTGGACTCAAGGTTCAGGTTTTTAATGGAGTGGTTTTTACGAAGCATCCTGGCAATGGCAAATGCCACCCTGTCGTCGGCATGTGTGTTGGCCAGGCTAAAAATGTGGACATGAGCATTTGTAGACAAGGCCTCAGCAAAACGGAGCAAGGTACACTGGGACATGTTTTCAGTATTGTTGAGATTGAGCTCGGTCATGGTAGGATCATTGCTCAGAATCTGGTCGAGAGCTTTGTCAATGACAATGGGGTTCCCACTTGCTCCTTCAGAGGTCACATCCAGATCCTGGCATGTGGTTTCAGCCCGCCTTGCTCCTTTTAAGTGACCACTTGGGGGGAATTTGCTCCTGAACAAATCCTCTCTTTTAAACTCATTTTTGCTTTCGGCTTCGACTTCCCTTTCATCGTTTTTCCCAGCCCTTCTTCCATTGAATGACATTTTCTTCCTGTCACTGTGCACAGCCTTGCAGGCATCACTGGTGGTCATCAGCTCCCTACTTTTATCTGGGTGTCCCTCCTGTAGATGACAGAAAAGAAAATTAGATGGACGCTGGCATTCTTCAGCCTCTTCTTAATTAGGAACCCCTTCAATGCTGTCAGACAGTTATTAATGCTGGCATTTCTCAGACAGTCTGTATTTTTAGACTGTTGTCTAGCAGCACATTTAAGTAAAGTGTGACACATGTGGCACAACTCATAAATAATTTCAGTTCTGATTTAAAAAGTAGATATTAATTTCCTGGTGCAGTAATAAGATTATTTCAATGTCCCAACTCACCTTCTCCTCTTCTAGCTTCTTGTTTGTGTCCTCCCAGTATTTCAGCAAAGTGTCCCTGTCAAACATCTCTGTTGGGATTTTTGCAGTTTGGTCTCTTTGCTTCAAACCACTAGGGATGTTGTCATCAAGGTCGACCAGCTCCCTCTCCAGCTCCTGGAGCTCCTCAGAGGACAGTGTGGTCAGAAGATCATCTTCATTAACCTCCTCATATTTCTTGAGTTCTCTGAGGTACCCAAAGGTGCTCATAGTCTCGTCGTAGCTGTAGGACTTTGGTAAAAGCTAAATCACCAGCTTTATTCTCCTTTTTCTATATTTTCTGCTTATTTTCCAGATGAAATTCTCTCTAGGTTGCTCCCACTGTCCTGCTTTTCTCCAGGAACTTGTTCTCCATCTGAAAATGATGCTATTTGTAAAGTCTGAACACACTGGGCCCAGGTGCCACAAAACTCTGATGAGAGAAAGGTTAAGACTCCCCCGGCTCTGACATTCCTCTTTATTTATGGTGGTGGGTGGTGTGGGGTGTCACTGAGATAGGTTTACTGCAGGAATGCCAGCCCTGCTAGCGGCATGCACTGATAACTGATGGACAACTCGTGTCTTCAAAGAAATGCACTAAGTGACGTGCTGTGGAACAACATTAGAGACGAGGTTTGTGGTGTTAAATAACATGTTTGTACACAAAGACATGGACTGGTTATGGTGCTGTTGGGGAGACGCTCGCTCTCTCTGCGGACGGTGGATTATGTCCAGCACAGTTTTAGCTCACACGCCAAATAAACAAGTGGTGCTGTTTACAACAAATCAAACTAAAATAAACTCATTTATTCTTTGAACTTGTAAAACGGTAAGACTGTTTAATAACATAAGAATGAGCAAGACTATTATGAGTTAAATCTAAAATCTGAATCTCTGTTCAGATTTGATTCATAATAGTCACTTTATTCAAGTGTCCAGAAAAACAAGCAAGCCAGCCCAAACCATGGGGAATAATAATAATAACAATAATAATAATAATAATAATAATAATAATAATAATAATAATAATAATAATAATAACATATTGAAAGTAGAGACAAAGCATTAAAGGTGGTATAGTGGGGGAAATAAAAATCTTGAGTAGCTGCATATGAATATTTATCTGATAGATTCCAGTTTGTCAACATAAATGAAGACTCTTCACCTTATATTTGCTTCCACTGGGTAATATTAGTAGATGGCATGTCATATACGTTCTCATATTTATGCTGATGATACTCAGCTATATCTGTTCATATAACCAGGGATACTAACCAGTTGGTCAGACTACAAGCATATCTTAAAGACAGAAAGACCTGTATGACTGAACTTTTTCCAGCTAAATTCAGAGGAAACTGAAGCTGTTGTATTTTGGACCTGCATGCCTCAGGGACGTATTGTCCAGCTATGTAGTAACTGTAGATCAGGGTGGGCAATCCTGGGGCCATTGTTCTGCAAGTTTTTGATGTTTTTCTGCATTAAAAAAACCTGATTCTAATTAAAGGTCATCATCACTATATCATCAAGGTCTGCACAAGTCTGTTAATGACACGGCCATTTGTATCAGGGTATGGTGTGTTTCTCCTTCCCAGCAGGTGTTCCTGATCTGTTTATACGTGTACCTAAGCAGGTTGATCACAGGTTTATTATTCAGAAATAGAGTGGATGTGTCACTTCAGCTGAAAATGGACATATAAAGTAAGTTAAACACCTAATACTTAAAAAGGTTATTCAAATTCTAGGGACAACAGATGGAAATTAGCATCTTTGCTATAATATGACATATTTACACTGTTTTTTAACTCTGTTCATTAATATGTACTGTCCCTATCAAATAAATAAATAAATAAATAAATAAAATAAATTCAAAAATTCTTCATTAATCCACACAGGGGAAATCAATTGTAATACAAGCACAGTTGATTTTGTATAACAATTTTTATAGTGTGACAGCCACTGTTGATAAACTTGGAAAGTCTGTAGACAATAGACTGAGTATGTATTGTCCTTTATGTGACTATTATGCACATCTATCCCACTTAGATGGCTCCTGTGCAAAATAATTTCAATCTAAATGAAGTTGATACCTTTGAGAACATTGGAATTGGATTTTCAGAAATAGAAGAACCTTGAACATGAAAAATAAAAATTCTACTAGGTGTTTCTAGTAGCTATTTGTACTTCTCTGAAACATGGTATGAAATTTAGCACTGCTATCTGAGAAGGTTCGGCAAATGCTTTGGCAAACATGATCATCTGTTTTCCATAAAGTCATAACTGTAATTGATGCCACTTCCATGATTCCTCTACAGAAGAACACTGCAGCTATGACAGTCCTTCTAAACCTAATAAAGATCCTTCTTCTGCCTCCACTTCTCATCCTCTTTCTTTAATCAATACAGACTTCATAATGATCACCAAAGCTCTCACTACAAAAATACAAACTTTAATCCATCCAGATCAAAGAGGTTTAATTAAAAAATAAGAATGTACCAGATAACACCTACCAGGCTATTTGACTTCATCCATGTCATTCAACAAAAACAAGCTGCGATAATAATAGTGTCATTAGATGCAGAAAAGCTTTTGATAAAGTGGATTAGGTGTTTTACTCAACACTTAAAAACACATGTACAGTGTGGATAAAAACACTGGCTCCACCAGATAAAAAACAAAAAGAAAAAACAAACAAACAACAACAACCCCCTGCCTCCCACTGTACTCCTCACTCAGAACCACAGTAACCACTAAAGGGATCACACCAGAGTTTCACGCTTCACCAGTAACCATATGAGGATGCTCTCTCTCTCTCTCTCTCTCCTTCTCTGTTTGCAGTTTTCACTGAGCCACTTGCAGGAAATATATACAACAAAAAACAAAAAGAATAAAGGAATTCAAGAGTCAAACTCACAACATAAAATTAGTTTGTATATAGATGATTTACTATTATATCCACAGGAACCATATAATTCTATGCAGGAAACTGTCAATATCATCAGTAACGTTTCCTAAATTTCTAACTACTCTATAAATTGGCAAAAATTCCAAAGGGGCATGGGATTTCACACCTCTAAAGTCTTTTGCACTTCACCTTGGTAATGTTAAATATTTGGTTGTGAACATCTCCCCAGACTATCAGAGCTCTTCAATCTTAATTGCACTCCTTTGTTTAAAAAAAAAAAAATAAAAAAATGATTTAAAATCTTCCACTGTCACTTATGGGCCATATAGCTACAGTTAAAATGTCTCACAGAGGTGAAGTTGTCTTGTCTAGGGTTTCGTCTCGCGTGCATTTCCTGTTTTGTTTTGAAATCCTGACTCTCCTCTCCTTTCAGGTCACTTGCCCTTCCTCGTGTCGCGAGTCTGTCTTCCCTGATTCCTGATTGTGTCCACCTGTTCCCCATTTCCCTCTAGGCGTATTTATAGTCTGCGTCTCCCTTTGTCTTGTGCTGAAGTGTCTTCGTTCGTAGTTCACAGAAGCCATATTGTAGCCATAGCCCTTGCCTGATCCTTGCTTGAGAGATACTGTCTTGTAAGTTTCATATGTTTCATGTTTTAGTTTAGTTATGGGTTTCATAGCCTTTTCGTCCTGCGGGATTGTTTTCTGTTCTAGTTAATTATTCTTTTTGGGAGTTTTTTCATCCTTCGGGGATTGTTTTTTGCTGGAGAATAAACTATCTAATAGGACTACCCTGCAATTGAGTCCTCGGCTTATTCTGGGTGTGACAAAAGGATACTTCCACAAATCAGCTGCCTTATCTCACTACTTCACATCACTCCTCCAGATAACTGGTTTACCTTGGTCAATTCATTCATTTTACTGGCAGCATAAGAAACCAAAGAGTGGAAGCACCAAACTTTAAATATTTATATAAAATATAAAAATTAAGTTATAGAAAATTTATAGAAAAATATAAAATCAATTACAATATTTAGATAAATGGATTGAAAATGACAATCGCAACTACTCGTGGATAAAAATAGAGTGAAACCAATGCAGAAATATCACCATCTCAGATTTATCTTTCCTTCCAAAATTCAGCAAAAAAAAAAAAGATCACATCACAGTTACACACACACACACACAAACAAACAAAAACAAATGACTGAAGAGCCATGCTTTTTTTCCTTAGGCCAGCTTGATGGCAAGAAAATAAAAACTCTTAGATTAATATTTTGGGAAGAGTCATAAATTGTGTTAAACACACAATATTTGTGGAACTTTATTGAGCTGTACTTCACTATAAAATTAGAAGTAAAGGAATGTTTTTGGTGCATCACCATCACATTATCAGGGTCTTGAAAATAAAAAAAACAAGAAACTGAGTTTATTTCTTTATATTTTTCTTCTTTTATTTTCTTCTTTTTTTCTTCTTTTTTATTTAAATTCTATTTTTTTGTAATTTATAGTGACCCTACCTTTTTTTTACTTTGCTGTTGCAACAATCCATTTTCCCCATTGCGGGACAAATAAAGGTTTCTTCTTCGTTTTCTTCTCTTTTTCACATGAAAAAGCAGTTGGTATTTCTTCACAGCAATACCAATTTCTTAAAAACTTTTAGTTCACTTTTGTTATTGTTGTAGATGGGAAGTATGTAGACTGTTAGTAAAAATGGACAGGGCGTTGTGTTACATGGTGCATCAGTTAGCAGTTGGAAAGTTCAAGTTTCTGCTTGGTGTTATGTTCACAGACACACGTGCACTTGATCATGAAGAGGAGAAGCTCTTCAGGGTGGCATGGACCAGTCTGGACAGCATGGCCTTTTTTCACATCTTCAGTTTTGAGACATCAATCATACAAATCATTCAAGCTGTTGAGAGTCACAAACAACCTGGTCACAAACTTTTACGAGGCTGAAGATGATTCCTGTTTGTTGAGCTAATCAACCCATAGCAGCAGACAAATTAAAAAGTGAGCACAGATTCAATAACACAGGAAACATTTTCTTAAAAATGTTATCCACATTGAATCTATGGAACGTTGGATGGAGCTTTCCACAGATCATTTCCACTACTTGGTGCACTAAAAGTCAGACTGCTACAGGAAGAAAACTGGAAAAAAAAATCTCTGAAATTCCCAGGACAGGTGAAATAAACGGTGAATAATTCCACGCTGGTGGAGCTGGGAACACCGTGTGTTCCTATCACAAGCTTATTTTCTCCTAACTGTGCCGTCACTTCAAAATGTTGAAGCTGGGTGTCAAACAGCAGGTCCCTGGTTCACCGAAGCCTCGCATGTCCTGGTGTGCATGAACTTGCTGTTGAATTTCCTCTGATATTCCAGTGAACATACCAAGACCATACAGGAGAGACGAATTCATCTGCTGCACGAAGGTGACCAGGGTGCAGTTGGCAGAAAAGGCAGGTCTCCCATGTCAAATGTGGAGGTGGTTTCTAGCTGGGTCAGAAAAATGAAATAAGACCAGCAGCTTCTCTACTGTTCGAGGAAGCTGAAGTGTCCTGGTCTTAGCATCCCAGTCCTGACATGTTTGGGTGTGAGAGAAGAAAGTCATCACAAACTGTGTTATATAAACTTCTTTGTTGCTCACAACATTGACTGTATTTTGAGTCAGTGTCCAACGCAAATGTCAATAAACACATTACAGAAGGAGACGTATAAAACGAATTATTCCTAAGTATTTATTCAGTTGCTCTGCGGAACAATGCAGAATTGTGTCAATCTGAAATAAAAGTTATGTTTTTTTTTTGTTGTTGTTTTTTTCCCCCCACAGCTGCCTGATTTGCTGAGTTATCATTAATATCCTGCACAGGATGTACAGATGCAGGTTTTTTTCCGGACTTCCAGGTCAAACCAGCTTGTGCCTCTCCGTGTCTGCTTTCTGTGTTCAGTCAAGTCAACCATCATGGACCTTCATAAGTTTCACAAATGTGGCTTTTCTATTTTCTACGAATTATTTTACTGCTCAAGTATTTATTCATAGTATTTTAATACACATAACATCCATACATATACAAATGACCATAGAGAAAGTCTCCACTGATTTTTAGACTGCAGGTTCTGGACCGGTGTTCTGTCCTCAGGTCCTGCAGGTTCTGGATCAGTCTTCTGTCCTCAGGACCTGCAGGTTCTGGATCGGTGTTCTGTCCTCAGGTCCTGCAGGTTCTGGATCAGTCTTCTGTCCTGAGTTCTCCCTGCAGAATATTTTGGAGAACAGGTCTTTCTCCTTAAACAACAGGTAGTCCTTCAGCCTGTTGGGTAAATGCATGGACACCAGAGTCCTGCAGCTCATGTTCTTCCTGATCTCCACTCTGCTCAGGTGAGACAGAGAGCGAGGGTTATCTAGATCACAAGAACAGCCATTTGCACCAAAGTGATAGAAATATTGTGCCTTTTAAATAAAACAGAAAAGGCATGTATGTTGTGTTCTTCTGGTATGTGACATTCCTCTTTAATCACAGTGATTTTAGCCCAGTTAACTCACGAGTGGTCCGGTAGATGTGAGGCCACTCTTTGTGTTTCTTCAGCATCGTTTTCAGTTTGCAGCAGAGAGAAACTTGGCCGACATAGTCGAGGAGAAGTGACACGATTCTTCCCGCCAGATTCAACATCCAGGAGACGCTGATGAAATCACAAAACTGGGGGCAGAAAAAATTTGCTTAATAAACTCAACACAAACTTCTAGAATATAGCAAAAGCTATATGATTTAGAACTCTCAGATAATATTACTTTCTTTTCTTTTTTTTATTGCAAACCTCGACTCCACTGGCGTTGAGATGTAGTATAAGAAGGAAGTAAAAATAGATTACAAAGACTTATAAATCCTCTACAGCTTATATTCAATTAAATATCTAGAAAAGAGTACCTAATGTTCAACTTGATAAACTTTATTGAGTTTTTTGGGTCATTTTTGCAAGTATTGACTCATTTTGACTTCAATACCTACAATTTATTTCTAAAAAGTTGGGACAGGAACATGTTTAACTCTGTGTGACATCATCTTTTGACAACATTCAATAAGTCTTTAAGAATCTTTGAAGCTGGAATTCTTTCCTACTCATGCTTGATGTACAACTTCAGTTACTCAACAGTACAGGGTCTTTGTTAACCTGTTTAGTGCTTCATGCTACTTTCATTTTCAAAGGGTGACAAGTCTGGACTGCAGGCAGGTCAGTCTAGTACCTCTCCCATTACGAAGCCTCATTGCTGCAACACTTTGCTTTGATAGAGTTTTAACTTGCACTTGTAGATGCAGTGATGAACTACATTAAAACTGTGTCTAAAGTGCTCCTGAGCCCATGTACTAATAACCTTACAGACACATATATATACATATGTGTCTGTCTGTCTGCTTATCTGTGTATGAGACTTCTGAATGCATCTCCTCACTTTCAGCATTTATGGTGATTCAAGAACTCTGACTATCTCAAGTATTATATTAGTAAGAAGTGCTGAATTTGCTGCATATATATATATATATATATATAAATAAAGAAAAACTCACAGCAATCTTTCCTTCCTTATTTGGCCATGTTGACTGCCAGCTGTTGTCATGGTGACAACAGAAACACTTCTCTGCATTGTAGCCATTGTTGAGCAAAAGTGTGAGCATCACCTCATCCTTCAGGCAGTACTGCAGCGCTGTGGGAAACTCTGTGTCATTGACTGCCGTGAAGTAGCAGTTCACGTTGGCGTCAGCTGCCAGGAGCAGCTTTACAATCTCGTAGCGGCCTGACCTGACTGCTACAAGGAGGCAGTGCAGAGGGTCCAGATCCGGTTTGGCCCCCATTTTCAGCAGTATATCAGTACATGTGGCATCTCCATTGGAGACTGCAAAGTAAAGAGAGCTTTTCCGCATGTCTCCATAGTTTTCAGACATGTGAGGGGCTAAAAGAGCGTTGACATCAAAACCTTTCTGCAGCAGCAGCTCCAGGCAGTGAGTGTGGCCTCCGTCTGCAGCAGAGTGAACGGGGCTCTGACCAGACAGTCGCAGAGCTCTTCTAGTGGTGATAGGGATCAAAATCCTCAAAGCTCTAGTGGATAAATCACAACACAAATCAATAAAAGCTACATGCATACATAAATACATATATATGTTCAAATTCAATCATCTCCAGAGGCTTCAGAACAGAACCAGCCTTCTTTGATTAGTTTGATTAGTGTCTTTAAGGTATCCCAGGACTCAGATACTAAGCTGAAAAGCTCCACTCTCACATAAACTGCTTCTACAAGAAAGAGTGTGGTAGAATAAACTTTATTCCTGCCCATTTATGATTAATTATTAAACTAACTACACATCAAAGTGCATTTATATATGTTAAGGATTGCATTTGTTAAAAAATAAAGAGTCAAGACTTTTGGTAGCTCAAAGGGACACTCAGAGTTAGATCAACTTTCACAACTTGCCTTCAAAATACAAGTTTAAACGATGAAGAGAACAATGTGTATGTAGGTAAACATGTACAAAATTGCAGTGACTCATATGCTATCTGTCAACATGGCAAAAGAAAAAAAAATTCCTTGTTTGGATAAGTGTTTTTTATGGATGTTTTGACTCATCATATTCGAATTGATCAACTTGAGGGAGGACACTTTTTAGGTGGTCTATAAACTGTAATACATAAAATAGGGTGGCCAAAAAGAAAGGCATGATATTTAAAGGTGGTAAATTGATCAAATGAAATGTGCTTAGCAGCAAGTGATGTAGAAAAAGCTGATGCAGCACCACCACCCTTCTTACCCTTCCTAAGAGAAAATACAGAGTTGAAATTTGGGGGAGAAGCCTCAGTGAGAACTGCTGGTGCATCTGTGAGCAGCCATGTTTTTGTTAAAAATAAACAATCTTTTTGTCTAAAATCAGATCATTAATGATAAAAGTTTTGTTTGACAAGGAACGGACATCAAAAAGTGCCATGTTAAGAGTTACTTGGTGATTGCATTCTGCTGGGTCCAAGGGGCGTAGGCAGTGTGGGAATGATCTCTGGTGTACAGCCTGCCTGGTCTGAAAGGTTCTGTCTGTGATATGGGTTCTGATGGGATGAGTAGTTGCAGAGATGGATGCTGGAGGTGGACAGCAGGGGAAGGCAGTCGTGGTCATGGTGGTTGGTCGAACCGTGGAAGAGGAAGAAGATGGTCAGCTACAGGTGTGCTTGATGGCTGGGGCAGCCTGGTGGAGTTTGGGAGCTGGAACAGGGTTGCTCTGCTTCTTTGGCTGAATACCAGCAGCCTTGTAAAAAGAGGTGGTCTTGAAGGTTTGGACAGCATAACGAATGTTGGCTGCTAAAACATGGCTGCCCAACTTATTTGGGTGAACACCATCAACCCTGTAAAAAAAGGATCTGTTCCAGAACAGGTTAAAATTGTCTATAAAACCAAACGTGTTCACCATGCAGGCTGACTGGAGCCAGTTGTTGAGGCCCCTGAGTCTGCTGAAACGCCCCACTCCACGGTTCAGTGAGGGGAGAAGTCCAGAGACCACAGCCATTCAAAAAGTTAAAAAGTTCCTGAAAATCCTTTTTGGCCGGTTCAGATTGTCCACGAGAAGTGTCATTAAAACCCACATGTGAAATCAGTCTCTTTATCGAGGATGGAAATTAGCACAGCAGTCCCAGAAGTTTCTCCAGGATCACCGGGACTGTGGCACCTGGAAAGCAGTGGGTGACAGAGTTAAAAACCCCCACATTTCTAATGACGGAGTGACAGGGGTCGTGGAGATGATGGAGGTGATAGTTTCCCTGTGTGTCTCTGGTCCAGAGGGCCCGGACGCTGCGCCATGGACAGTGACAACTGCGGGGAGGATGAGCAGTGGGTAGAGAGTGGATCCATAGCTGCACCTCTTTGTCCGGGTGCCGGCGTGAACTCCAGAGTGGCGCCGTGCCTCTTGACACGGCCTGCGCCTCCTTGTGGAGGTTGTGCAGGAGGTTGTTCGAGGCCACGGAGCGACGGAGGAGATGAGTGAGGAGGCCGGGATTCAACCACTGTTGGCAGGGGAGGGAAATCCCACAGACTGAGGATGTTGAACTTATTTTCTAGTGCAGTGCTACGATGTGGAGTCGGAGGGGACTTCCGCTGTCCCTGACCACGGACGCCAACAACAGTCCAGGCACTCTGAGGTGGACTTGCTCCAAGTCGAGCCCAGGTGTCGTCACAGACACCACATAGAGGATCTGAAGCGTGGGAGACTGGAGACTGTCTGTGGTGAAAGAGACGTTGTCCCAGTGTGGACGCTGCTCTGCTGTCCCCAGGCCAGGAGAGACCCGTGGTGGGGGTGAAGACGCCTGTCCCGGTGGAGATGCTGGATCGGGGATTCCAGTGACAGGGAAAACCGGGAAATGTCGGACACTTGAGACATGGGTCCATCGGGCCTCGCAGTACCAAAAAGGATGGTGTCCATCAGCTTCTCGGCTTCGTGGATCTGATAGAGCTTGTGAATTCTGTCCTCTAATTCCGCGATTTTGGCGTTCAAGGCAGAACAGTTGGAGCATCCAGGATGAGAGGTGAGTGGTGGCATTTAGGGTTAATCACTAAAAGTTGTTCAAAATGGTAAAAGTTGACGTTAAAAAACGAAGGAATTCCTTTGAGAGCGCTTTGACAGCATCTGACGTCCCTTCCGTTTGGATGACTCTACATTGACCACAGCTCTGGAATGTTCTCTGGAAATAAAAACAGGTGGCCTCTCTATAATGACATGGAAGTATTGTGAAACTGAGGCAAATAAAAATCTTTGGCCTCCTAGATTAGAAGTATCATGCTGTTTCTCCAGTGTAAGGCTGTCTAATGTTTACATGGACGTAATGAAGCATAATATATGGTGAGTTACTTTTACTTCAGACAATAAATTATTTAGTTTTCCTACTCCTTGTCTGGGTTTTTTTTTAACTGATCAATATATCATACTCTGAACTTCCATCCCAGCTCCTGATTTCAATCGTAGCGATGTCTGGTACAGTTTATCAATCATGCCATGCAACCATAAAAAATGTTTTGTTTTGTTAATTACCCTTTTAGTCTTTTTTAGGCTAAAAAAGACTTGTAGATCATGATTGGTGGTGTAAAGCAACAGCTCACTCACAGGTAGTGACCTTCATAAGCAGCCCGGTGGATGGGCAGCTGAGAGCTCAGGTTGTGTATGTTGGGATTAGCTCCATGTTGTAGCAGGATATTGATGCAGTCTGGATTCCCTGCACCTGCAGCATCATACAGAACACTGTCGCCATTGGGTGCCTGGGCATTTACATCAGCACCTAAATGCAAAAGCAGAGAATATGTTTTCAAATGGCTATTTATAATCGCCTACGCAGCTGCTGATATATCTATTTTAGAATGCGTATTGCTTTTAAGGACTCTATATCAGTTTTTATGCATTAAGGATATTTCACAGTGAGGATCCACTTGTCAGTGGCTGTGTCCAAAATAAATCCCTACACACTATACATAGTGTGTTTGCTGTTTTGTAGTCCTGCCCAAATATGTAGTGACAACTGTTATAACCTATGCATCCCACACACAGTTACCAAATTATTCACATTGCATGTGTGTAAAATGTGTGTAAAAATGGTTCACCATGGTCGATGAGGAGCTCCAGGACTTCAGGATGGCTGTATTCTGCAGCTATGCCAAGAGGAGTGACTCCATGCTGGTCCGTCTCTGCGACCCGACCGCCGTTCTGCAACAAGAGCTCCATGATGTGGACACAGCCAGCCCTGGAGGCCTCATGCAGAGCTGTCCACTTCTTTAAACAGACCTGCTCCACTTGAGCTCCAGCAGCAATCAGACTCAATGTCATCTGAAGAGACCCCGCTCTGACTGCTGCAGGAAAGGCATGAGGTGGAGGAAGTGAGGGCTTCTTTTGCTTTTTCTTATGAATTGTTTCTCAGTTGGAGACACTGGGTCAATTTTCTGACCTAAGAGCAGAGGGGATTCATTTTGTCCATTAGTTGTGTGAGGAGAAGCTCCATGCTCCAGCAACATCTTGATGTTTTCCACCAAACCAGCTTTCACTGCCAGAGTCAGGAAGGTCTCACCCTCCAGGGTCTTTTCCTCCAGCGTCAGACTGGAAGATGCTGAAGCACAGATCAAAAGGTGCATTTTATTTCATGTCTAAAAGTACACAGTTCATGTCTTTTAGGACTTCTGGGCTGTAACGGGTCATCCCAAGGGGGCAATTTAAAGTCATGATGTAGCAGTTTGACAGAAATTAAAAAAAAGAAAATACTGAACATTTAAACATCGATAAAAAGATGTTCTTACACAGAACATCTATCTATCTATCTATCTATCTATCTATCTATCTATCTATCTATCTATCTATCTATCTATCTATCTATCTAT